>JAWZTI010000877.1:0-19375 GCA_039880955.1 Chlamydomonas urium
CCCTGCGCCCCTCCACCAGAGCCCTGCGCCCTGAATCAGAGCCCTGCCCCTCTCATCAGAGCCCCGTGCCCCTCCATCAGAGCCCCGCGCCCTCCATCAGAGCCCTGCGCGCTTCCGTCACTGCTTACCTGGCTCCACCTTGGCACAGTACTTGTCTACGTCCTGCCTGCAGGCCTCTGCGAGGATGATGTCGTTGCGGAAGTCCGACACCTCCATCTTCTCGAAGTATTCAACCTGAGGGCGCAGGATGCAGGAGCTTGGGTACATGGGGTTCATGGGGTTGCGCTGATAAGGTGGTGCTTCATTTCGCCCTTGCGCGTGCTCAACCAGTCGCTACCACAGCATGCCGCATCGCTGCCTCCTTACATTCTTGCACCAGATACCAGCGCCGTGCTGCTATCCTCTGTGACACACAGCACCTTCCCTGTCCCGCTTCACCTCCTTGCGGCAGGCGTCCGCCTTGATCTCCTCCGACTTGTCGCTCAGGCAGCGCAGCACCTTGCCTCCGCACACCTGGCTGGGCGTCTCGGAGCACATGGACGGGCACAGCGACTGCATGCATGCAAACGTGGGGAGGGGTGAGAGGGAGCAATCAAGCTTGTAGCAGAGCCTCTGGCTGCACAATCTCGATTTTGTTACTGGTGAAGTTGATTCAGTCTCAAGTCACAGCCGGGTTTCGGCAGGCCTCTCCTGCCTTCTGTCTTCCCTCCTGTGGCCCCCCATACACCCTTCTATCACGGCATTTGCGGCAGGCGGTCTGCAGCCCATGCTTGCGCCTAGCCGCCACCGCCTTCCATTCATTGCACATAACTCTGCTCCTTAGCCCTGCTTTCCCTTGCTCGTCCCAGACTCTCTATTACCTGAATGTCCTTCTGGCAGGCAGTCCGCAGCCTGTAGTTGAGCCTGTAGTCGCGGCTGATCTCCATCTCGTAGCGCTGCACCTCCTCAAGGCAGGGCTTGCCAAACGCCTTGTCGCCCATGTTGTCCTGCAGGCACCTGTGAAGCACAACAGGACAAAGTACAGGTTCCAGCAAGGGTGGCCGTCAGTGTTGGGGCAGTCAGGAACTGTGACTGGAAGGTGGCATGTCGCTTTTGAGGGGAGGCGTCAGCGTTGCAAGACAGAGGTGAGCGTCAGGGAGTCAGGCGACTCTCTGCACTCTCTGCCTTCCGTCCTCCAGGTGCCCCTGGTGCACCGGTCTCCCACCCCCCCACCTGATGACGCGCCCGTTCTCATGCGGCACGCGCTTGCAGAAGGTGTCGATCTCAGACTCGCAGGCGGCCTTCATAGGGGCCTGGAAGTCAATGTTCTCGGAGAAGCGTACCTGCGTGGCAGCCACGCACATGGCTGAACAGTGTACACGGGCGCTGCAACCTACACACATGCCGCTCGCATCCTTTGCCCGCCCACTGCCCCTGCTCTTTGCTCCCTTGCTACCCGACTGTCCCTGCTCCTGACTGCCCCTTGCCTTTGCTTCCCCGCTGCTTTTGCTTCGCCCCTGTCTGAGCTTCCACCTTCCATTGCCCCTCTTCCCTGCCTTTGCTTCCCCCATGCATTTGCTTCCTCTGCCCTTGCCCCCTCGCGTCCTCACCTCCTCGTCGAACAAGGTGGCCCGGCAGACAGGGCTGAGTGTGTCGCGCCTGTTGGACAGGCAGCGCATCACACGCGCAGAGCCCTGCATTGGGAGTCAGAGCACAGCTTCACATAGGCTCAAGAGCACATGGGGTTGGAGATTAGGGTACCATTACTTGCTGAGCATAACCCTTTTTCAGCCCCAAACTGCTGGTCCGCTCCAATGCCATGCGCCTGCCCTGCCTTTGTCCCGGCACTCACGGGCGGTACACGTGCACAGTACTTCTGACGGTCCTCGTAGCATGCCTCGGCCAGAGGCACATCAAAACGGATATCCTGGGCGGCCAGGCTGACGTACTTCCTGACCTGTCGCAACAAGGCACAGGCAGAGGCACGAGCGTGGCGGTGAGCGGAGGCAAGGCTTCTGTCGTACCTCTTGACTTGTACCTCAACTTCTTGTCTAGTTGCCCCCCTGACAAGTGCTGCCTCCAAAGCTACAGTTGCACGCACAACGGCCACTGCCTCTCCTTCCATCTCCCCTTGGCTTGCCTCCCTGCCACGGCAGCGAGGCCCACACACCTGCTCCTTGCACATTTCGCTCTTGATCTCTGTCGAGAAGTCTTGCAGGCAGTTGATGACCGTTGAGTCATGCACATCAATATCCTCAAGGTTCTGCGTATTATTGACGAATGGCAGCCATGAATGCGTGAATGTGTGTGGACAGCATTGCAGCTTTTTGAGTGGCAAAGCAGCCAAGCGCACATAACTACCTATTTCAGTGTCAGCCATTCCCCTCCACTGGCTGTCTGGCATGCCTCCGCAACCCTGTGGAAAGTACCGCAGCAGATGTTCCGGCCTGCATACTGAAAATGAGACTGCTGCCCCTTGGCTTTGTCATTCCCTGTCACAGGCACACAGTGTGGACACACAAACCAGCCCCAAGCTATCCACATGCTGGACATGCCTGTCATACGCGTCCCAAAGCCCGACCACAAAACCACAAACTCTTGGCCTCAAACCCACCCTTCTGCTTGCGATACGCGAAGCGTGAAGTTCAGGTCCTCTACACACCAGGAGAGGTCTGCACCCACCACCCAACCCTGCACGCACTCACGTTGTAGTAGGCGCACATGCTGAAGATGTCCTCCTCGCATGCATCCCTCAGCTTGGGGTCGAGGCGGAAGTCATGCACGCGGCGCTCAATCATGTCGTCGACTTCATCCTTGCAGCCGCTTGACAGCTTCTCGCGGTTCTCTTCCAGGCACTCCTTGGCGCGAGCGTTACCTGGCTCAATGTCCTTGCAGAACTGCAAACGGGGGCAAAGGGCGAGGCAAGGGCAAGGCAAGGGCAAAGGCAAGAGGGAGCACGGTAAGGTGCTCGTGGGCTTCATGCTGTGACCCCAGGAACTCCCTGATCTGGCCTGATTGTGTAGGGCATCCCAAACGCCTGTGCCGACGCCTGAACAGCCTCCTGACCCGCTTGCTCAAAACACCCTGGGTCATGCAAGCTACAAAAGCATTGCCGTTGCGCTCCTGACCTGACACCCGTCAGGCGATTACCTAGCTTCCCTTATGCCTAGCCCTACACAAGCTCCTGATCCAAGTACGCAGCGCCCTGCCCTGCTTGCTGTGTTCCTGACCTTGCGCTTATCGGGCATGCACTTGGCAAAGAGGCGCACGCTGAGACGAATGTCGTCTGCGTTCTCCATCTCCTGCTTAAACAGCTGCTCCTCACACGCCCACGACAGCTGCATACGCTTGTCACGCTGCGCAAGCAAGGTGGTCACAGGCGGATAATGAACAAGGGTCAGGTGCAGTGTCAGCAAGGTACTCCTCAAACATCAACGACAGGTGCATACGCTCATCACAACATGCCTGTCAAAATAGCGCAACCCCTGTTTGGTCCCTGCCCTGGCACCAGCTCTGAGAATCGTCCATGCACGCTCTCCTGGCACAAAATTGTGTTACACGAAGCCACAATTTGGGACCAACACCTGCTGGCCCTCCTGCCTCGCGAAAGTAGCCTGGATCCTGTCTGCCAAACCCGTGTCATCTAACTGGCCTGGGTCCTGCCCCCCCGCCCTCACCAGGCAGGCCTGGATCCTGCCGCCCCCGTGGTCGACGCCCAGGCACAGACTCTCTGAGTCCTCCTTGCACGCCTCATACAGCACGGGGTCGGAGCGGAAGTCAACGGCGGCCTGTAGCAGGGGAAGGGGGTGAGCGGGACAGACTTGGTCAGGCTTGCACAGCTCGGCCACAACCTTGGTGGTGGGTGTTGCAACCATGTGTGTCATCCCCTGGGGTCAGCACTCCAGGTGACTCAAGGCTCAGCCCCTTACAAGTACAGCTACCTTCTCCCCCTTGGGACACAAACTCAATTCTATCGTGTGCTTGTACAGCTTGGCGTTGCGTAGCTGCAAAACATCTGGGCTGGGGCTGTCAACCCCCTCGCACACAAACTCACATCCATCATGATCTTGTACACCTCAGTCTTGCAGCGCTTGGAGATCTGGGCCTTCACCTCCTTCAGGCAGCCCAGCACCTGTCCAGCATGGTAGCCGAAGAACCAGGTGACGTTGCAGAACATCTCTGCGTCCTCCTTGCATGCCTTGGCTACGCATGGGACGGGTTGACAGGGGTCAGGGAGGTATGGGGCTTGTAGTGACATCAGCAGTCGTCTTGGCTGCGCATGGGCAGCAGGGAGCAGATGGGGTTCGTGGTGATGAACCAACAGCTCTGCAGTGCAGCACTGCCTCTCGCTCGTCCCGCTGCGTTCAACCTAAGTGTTATGTTCTCACGTCACGTGAGCCCCCTGGGAAACTCTTGAAACTCACATTGGGCCTTGTCAACTGTGATGACGTGCAGCCGCATAACCAACAGATTCAAACCCGGCAGACCTTGGCATCGTAACCAGGCTTCAAGCACCCTACTGTTTGCCCGCGTTGTGCAAGACTGATTGCAAGCTGTGCCCCTGTGCTTAGCTACGTACCCAAAGGAACGTTGGCATTGATGTTTGAGTTGCGGCTGATCTTGAATTGGAACACCTCCTCGCGGCACTCAGCAGACACAGTGGGGGCGTCTGTGACACGGAGGAAGGGCACAGGGGGCACAGCCATGGCTTGATGACCGGTGTTGGCAACAGGGTGGCAAAGCATGTGCGCGATGGTAGCCCAGTGATGCACTTTGGGGTGCGCTTAGGGAAAGTGTGTGTGTGTCTGCAACAGGCAGAGCGACACAGGAAACACAGCATGCTGGTCATGACGGTGCTGCCCAGCCTCGCCGCCCCCATTTTAGCATGGCGCAGTCCCAGCCCTAGACCTCCTAGGCATTCAGCGCCACACATTACTTCAGCTAGACGATGCCCATCAGCTAGAGCTCAACCCCATCAGGCAAGACCCACCCTCAGCGCCGCTCTCAGACTCAGCGATGGCGCTGCTTAGGCACTCGGCCAGCTTGCCCTCGCCCTGCTCCACGTCCTTGCACAGCTTCTCCACCTCGGTCTCACACTGGCCTGCACAAGAGTGGCAAAGATGTGGATGAGTGAGACACAAACGCTGCTCAGCATGGGCCGCAGCAGCAGCACCCCTGCCTTGCAAGCCAACCAGCCGCTGCTGCAGAACACACCGTCATCATCAACGTCATCGTCATTAGCAACCGTGGCTGATGGCGCAAACACGACCGTCTGACTGGCAACAGGCGCCTTCTTGGCCTTCTTCTCCTTCTTGCTCGGGGCATCAGTGTCCTTCTGCTGCTCCTGCTTCTTAGGCGCCTGCTGCCCCTGCTCCTCAACAGGCTGCTGCTGCCGCGCCTGCGCATCATCCGCACTCTGCACCTGAGTCGCCTTCGCCTGGGCATCGCCACCTGCCTGCGTCTGGGTCTGGGTGCTCTGAGGCTGCGCCTGCGCCACCTGCACTTGGTCAGCTGGCTTCTGTGCCTGCGTTGCCTGTTCTGTCTGGACTTGAGTCCCCTGGACCTTGTCAGCCTGCTTATCAGCCTGAGTTTCCTGGACCTGGACCCCCTGTGGCTGGGTCTCGCTGACCTGAGCCTGGCCGCCTTGCTGCTGTGCCTCGGCTGCCTGGACCTGCACCCCCTGTGACTGACTCTGCGTTACACCCTGTGAGTGACTCTGCGTGACCTGAGGGGCGACCTGGGAGGCCGCTGCCTGAGCCTGAATCGCCTGGGTCTGGGTCGTAGTCTGGGCTTGGGTTGTGGTCTCTGCTGCTGCGCTCTGCTCAGCCACGCCGGCTGCAGCTGCAGCATCAGTGGTGGAAGCAGTGGTTGCGGCGGTGGTTGTTGCTGCAGTCACTGCGGCATTAGCAACTGTGTTAGCAGTTGTGCTTGTTGCGGCGGTGCTGGTAGCAGTGGTGCTGGCTGTGCTCGCGGCTGATACTGCAGCATCAGCAACTGTGTCCTGGGCTGCTGTGTTGATGTTTGCAACCGCAGCGCCTGTGACAGCAGTGGCTGCCTGTGTCGCAGCATCAGCAATAGTAGTTGTGGTGACCGTGGTGGCATCTGTGGGCTGTGACGGGTCTACTGCAGGCCCTGCAGCGGTGCTGGCTGCTTGGGCATTCATAGCAGCTATGCCAGTAGCAATAGCGGCCTGTATGGCAGGGTGATCAATTGCTGCAGCTGCTGCAGCGACTGTAGCTGCCTGCGTGTGCAGTAGCTCTTGCTCGGCTTCCCCGCTGACAGCTGCCGCACTGAGCAGCAGAAGTGTCAGAACTGTACGTCCGAGCGGCAGCCATGGCTGCCGACTCATCGCCTGCAAACGTAAGTGGAGCGCGCTGTGCTTACAAATGGCACCTTCAACAGCCAGACAACCAGCGCCGCGGCAGCTCCCATGCACATGACCTGTGACGAGTAGCAAAGGGAGCCGCACTTGCATGGAGCCTCACCTCTCGAGCGCGCAGTTGTAAGCGTGAACCTGCACAGGTGCATGTTCAAGCTTCTCATCAGAGTCCAGGGAAGTGCCATGCGGATGCAGCGACCCCAAACACATGCACACGCAATGCGTGCTTGCGCCATATGTGCCTGCTCCGGCTGACACAGCGAGTGCGCGACAACACTCGACTGGTCCTTGCACACCTCGTCCTGGGCCTGCCCCCTTGCGGTTCCGCCTGGTGTTTTCAGAGCCTTCCAACGCCTCAGGCGCCGTGCTTGGCTGCCAAAGCCACTGAACCCAACCGAGCACCGGTTGTTGTACGCGCGAGGGACTGTGTGCGCGATACGGTTGGATTTGGATGTGCACACCGCCTGCTGCCGCTGCCGATTGCCTGCTTCAAGCAAACAGCGTCCAACACAAAACTGTCGATCCGACGCAAAGTGTGGACAGTTTGAGTTTGAATTTTGGCACCTTGTGTGAACGTATGATTGCCCATCAAGGTGGCCCAGGTGCTGGTGTAACCACATGCCATTCAGATGTGCTCAACCGTGAGCTGCGACCCGCTGTGGAGCGCTGATAGAAGCACGGCACAGCTTGTTGGCGGCCGCCACAAACTGTGCACAAGAGCCTGTCACAAGCTTGCCAAGCTAGTTGTTATTACACCATACCTCAGGACGGATTCACCTAAAGCACCCAATTGATGGAGGCGAAAATGACAAACAACGAAACTCTGCCTACCTCTCCGCAACAACTCCGGACTACAACTGGACAGCGTACATGATCCCTCCACATGTCATACCCTAAAACAAGCAGCCAATATTTAGAGCCTCAGAGCTTTCAAGCCTCACAATTCCAAAGACGAGAAAGACAGCTTCAACAACTGCCGTACCTACAATCCAAGGCGAAAGCGATTCATTGCAGGCATACTAATGTAATGGCCCCTGAGCACGTGGCAGCCAACTCGTCAAGTCGTTTCACCAAGCCAGGCCCAGCCTGGTCAACTCTCAAGTGATGGCTGGTGGAGGTCGGAGCCTGCATGCAACAATCGCGACGCAGGCCTCAAGCAACTGCATTCTTCGTGTAGAGCACCTACGCAATGGAATGCTGCATGGATGTGCCGAGGGAATCGTGCAGCAAAGGCTCAAGCCAATCAGCTCAGACCTTGCTCGGCATCAACCTGTTCCAATGGCGAGCTAGAGTGCACTGCAGCCAGCGGCTGCAAGGCATGCACATGTTGATGGTGTACAGCAACGGGCTTGTGCACAAGCTTGGCTTCAAGAGTCTCCACGTCTAGCTAGAGGCTGTTGCAGCCCCCAGCTCAATGTGAATGTCTGAGTGTCTCAAAATAGAGCGGCCGATGTGCCGCATACATGCATGGCTGGCTGCGTTTGCCTGCTGCGGCGTGACTGAGAAAAGGGCTGGGGCATGGCTGAGCAGCCGCGAGGGTGTAGAATGGTGGTGGTACACGTACATCAACGCTGCAGTGCGCCCTGCCCCGGGTCATCCGGGCAGGGCGCTCAAAATTGCAGCCGTGCAGCTGACGGTGACACAGTGCCCTCAGCACCATGGCAGCGGAAGCAGATGTCTTCAGCACTCTCTGTTGTGAGGCTGAACCTAGTGCACACGGTATGAGACAGGTATGGGACAAGCCCAAGGTGGTGTTGCGCCCCTACAGTTCCCACGCTACGTGACGCGGGCACGCTTGGGCGAGGGGCGGTCTTGCGGCACTGTAGCGGCGATTGGCAGTGTGCCGACGATAGCGGCGGCAGCAGCACCAGGTGCAGGCACAGCAGCCAAGCGGCTGCTGTCGGTCGCCGCCGCCGCCGCCGCCGCAGCGGCCATCGCCTTTTGCCGCTGCAGCGCTGCGTCGCTGCTGCCTGACAGCTTGCGCGCCTCCTCGTGCAGCGCCCTGGCCGCCATCGCCGCTGTGGCTGCCGCGCGCCTAGCCTCCTGCTGCTTCACCTGCAGCACGCGGCCCACGGCATCCTGCGCTGCCTGTGCTGCGGCCACCTCGGAGCGCAACGCTTCAAACTCACGGCACAGCAGTTGCAGGCGTGCCAGCTGCGCGGGGCTCAGTCGGGGCAGCAAGCGGCGCAGCAGATCAACGCCGACTGCAGGCAGGGGTGTCCCTGCAGGCGTATCGCAAGGTGCGTCTGATGGAGCACCCCCTTCAAGCTTGACAACGTGCATGGCTGGTGGCTGGTGGCAGCGCTGTTGCTGGTTCCCCGGTGCCTGGATTATGCGCTGCTGTCGGGGCTGCCTGCATGCAGCGCTATGGGCAACCACGGGCTCGCTGTGGTGCGCCAGCAGCAGGGGCCGCTTGGTGCCCCCCACATTGTCAGACCGCCAGCTGGGAAGATACGCGAGCTGGTGCTGCCCAGAAGACATGCTGAGCAAATTCAGCGCCGCCTCGCATACAAGGGTGTCCTCCTCCAGGCTGCGGGTCGCCGCTGCTGCCACCATGGCAGCACTACTGGCTGCAAATGCCGTCGGCAAACCCAGCGCCGTTGGCACTGCTGTTGCTATCGCCATCGGGCTGCCACCATCGCTGTGCAGCAGTTCCTCTGCTTGTGCGTGCAACGGGTGCAGCGCTATCGTGATGCCATCCCTGCTGTTGGAGTCTGTGTTGGCATCCGATATGTCCTGTACAACCAGGCATTGCGCAGAGGCATGCGGACAAGCAAGCATCACAAAGCGATTAAGTGCACTGTGTCACTGGCGAATGCATTATCTGCAGCGCTGCGCAGCTGCACCAGTGGGAGCTGGCTGCCTGCACCCTCTGATATCTCTGGCGCACCTGCTGCTCACAGTCGAGCGTAGGTGGCAGCTCCATGGGCGTGCGCTTCCTACTGGTGCGCTGCCGCCTTTGAAGCCTGCTGAAGCGCACTCCGCATGCGTTACACAAGGTCTGGGGGCCTGCAGGAATACAGTAGTGCACATGCAGCAGCATGCTTTCCCCCATGCTTGTGGACCAATGCTGATGCAGATACTGGCACTCATCAGAGCTGCTGTTGCGCAAAAATCCTGTGCAACCTCTTCACCTGTGGGTCCCTGCCGCCACTGCGGCGTCTCGGTGGCCCCGCATTCCACGCATCGCTTCTTGCCGGCAAGGTGCTGCGCGCACGGCATGGCATGGCGGGCACAATCCGGCTGGTTGCAGACGGCGCATGTCCCTGCATGCTAATTTGCAGGACAACACATATGGCGGCGAAAGGCAGCAGCCCCCGGCGGCACCGTGTGGCTCTCACCGCGCTGGGCTTCCTGGCTAGGGCTGTGGTGCGCTCCATGGTGGTGCAAGGTCACAGCGTAGACGGCATCGACGCAGGCTGGTGCAAGCCCCGGCTTGGCTGCATGCAGCGTCTGCGCATGGACAGTGTTAAGAAGAGCAGGCGCATGAATGTTCGTCCAGAGGCTGCTGACACAGCCATGCAGTGAACTCGCGACAGAAATGCCGCACGCAGGGCAGTGCAACGCACACCTGACGGTGATTTCCAGGACTGACAGCGAATGGGCGAATGCCCGGGGTTGGAAGCAGACACGATCTACAATGCAGGAAAGCGTAGGCCTTCGCAAAACGGCGTGTGCGCGATGCCGACGTGTTTGTGACCACGTCAGCGGGCAGCAGGAAGCAGCTGGCGTGTGCTGTCTGCTGATACAGGTTATAGTGAAGCCCTAGGGCAGTCTGCACAGGCCTGTGCGGCTCACGTAGTTGTGCAAGGTTTCAAGCGGATTACCTGTGCCTGCAAGGATGAGTCATAACATGCCAAGCGCTGCGCAAAAAACCGTGTGGGGATGTGTGTGAACGATCGCAAATGGTGCACGGGGCGTCACAGACGTAAACACGCGCACACAGCCTGTGCAGCTGCAAGCTCACGTGCTCATGCTGATTCATCAGCAGCACCGTCTTTCTTATGTCTTCTGCTATGATGGCACCGACCTCGTACTGCTGCTGCTAAACCGAGCACCGCAAGGCATGCCATCGTATAGCTTGAAACAGTGTTCTTACTTGGGACTTCCACGCTGGGAACCAGCTCGGCAAATCTATGATCCGTTGGCTTGCTTACAAAACCAGAACACGTTAGAAAGGCATAATTGGTCAAAGTTTGCACCCGATGTATTACGACAGTTGCTGGCAGCAAGCCCTAATTGTCACTTGCGTCTCACAATGCCTGTCTCCTTTGCTGCAGCGTACATCCCTAGGTTTTCTCTGCAGGGCTGTGGCAGAGAAAGCTGCGTCACCAGCCCCCTGTCTGCCACCCAGTCGTTGGAGTGTGCGCCAACAGACATTGCTGCCCAAAAGCGCACACGCTTTCCTCAGCCAGCACCTAGCTATCGTCTGTTTGAGGACTGGCGCTAAACCACAGACACTGATGTTCATGTCTGTAGGCCCAGCCTGGCCATGGGGGCATGAGGCAGGGCAGGCAACTCATCTTCTCCAGGCCCCGACGCCAGATGCAGTCACCCACAGCTTATCACCCTCCAATGCCCCCAGCCTGAAAGAGCTTGTACTAGCTGAGCACTACACTGCGCAGGCATGCCATGCGCCAGCGGTCGCAGCTGGCTTGGTCGCTCGCCTCTTGCAAGCTGGGTCCCAAGGGGCAGTTCCAACTGTGCTGCTCGTGCAGCAGGTTGAGGAATGCGTCTCTAGGTCCGCCCAAACATACCACCCAGCGCAGTGGGCTCATCGTCAAAAGCACTTTGACACTGCTTATGCCACTGTGATTGTCTCTGCTGCCGCCACTGCTGCTGTGCCGTTTGCAGTGCCGTCCTGTGCACGGAAAACGTTTCGGCTGCTGCTGTGTTGCAACTCCGTCGCTGCACTGCTGATCCCTCACTGGGAACCAATCAGATGCGTTTGAAGTAACGCATTGGTGCTGCCCTGGCGCTGCGCTGCCTTTGTGCGCCACTTTTGGCTGAAAGCAAATGCAGCGCCGCTCCGTGACCAGGGTGCGCATCATGCAGCCAGCAGAAAGGTAGCGGCAACCGCAGATGTCTGCCCCATTGACTCATGACGTGATAATATGAGCATGCCACCTTGCTGCCCGCCATGCCCATGTGGTACTGAAGTTGCACGGTTGTACTGAACGTGCACCTCCAGCGCAACCGCTGTACCGACTGGCTCGCCGTCTACCTGAGGTACACGCCCAACACGCCCATGATGACGGTCACGATGAAGCCGCACAGCTGTCGCACACTGCCCTCCACCATTCCCACCATAGGGGCGGTCAGCAGCACCGCAGCCTGCCACATAAGCAGCAAAAGGATGTGGCGTAAGCACAGGGAGCATGGGCATGGGCGCAGCAGGAGACAGAAATGTGCTTACAGCTCTTACCTACTCGTGTCAAAGCTTGTACAACGCACATATGTCGGACACATTTCCCGCCCCTATAAGAGTCTGCCTTTCTGCAGTAACACTCACACAATCCTTGCCCTTCAAAGTACCAAGGAAGCTCAGCAGTCATGTAACGCTATGCGCATTGAGCCGCGTTTTCACATATCACCCCCCAGCTTCGCCAGAATCACTTCCACAACACCATCCGTGCTCCTCATCCCCTACTCACCCCGACACCAATTGCCAGCGTTGTCAGTGTTGACAGCAGCGCCCCAATCATAGGGTTGCCGCCAAAGAACGGCCCCTCTGGTGATGCCTTGACCCTCTTGTTCTGAAACTTGTACAATGAGTAGGCGAAAGCGCCGGTCAGGGGGAAGGACTGGTCCGTTGAAAACAGGGCCCTGCATGGGGCACAGCAACAGAAATCGGGGGCATCGGAGGAAGCAGCAATGCTGGCGACAGATAAAAACCAGCAGCCAGCAGGACCGGCGCAAGGCTCGTTCTCGACGCCTCACCCATGGCCTAGCAGCACTCAGCACAGCCCTCATACACAACAGCGTGGCTGTGCTCAGGCTCAGATTGGCCACGCTGACATCAAGCACCTTCCCCTAGCACTCAAGTTTTGAGCGTGCCCTTGTCGAGTAGCTGCACTCACCACAGCGCCAGGCCCACGTACACCAGGCCCTCATTGATCAAGGTTGTCAGGGTGACTGTGGGGTCCATCATGCCGCTGAGCCGCTGCAGTATCGACGGGCTGGTGGCCTTAAGCTCAGCACTGCGCCGCCTGGTGCCTGCTGCCTGGAAGCCAACCTTGTTGCGAACCTTGAGCTTTTCCTGTTGAGCAGTGTGGCGAAAAGAAAAGCGGTGCGGGGCTGTGAGTGAGAATTTGAATGCAGGAATTGCGCACCCAGCACGTGGCAGCCTTATGGAACAGCCTTCCTTTTTCAAGCCCAGCACAGTCCCTGTTGCCTCTCCTCCCTGCTGCATGACATGCTCTTCCCTAAGCTCCCAAACACAACCAGTCAACAGCCAGTGCTCCAACAAACCTGAATAATTGTGTCAAACGCCAGCTCTATGGCCTCGCGGCTGGGCTCATGCCACCGGTACTCCTGCAGGTGTGCAGCGTGCAGGCAGCAGGGCAACAACTTTGAAGTGGGCAGCAGAGAAATCCGCACAACACGCCTGGGCAAGATGGCATGTATAGCGGTGAGGGCACATTCGCCGCACACTCGTTCGAGGACAGAGCGTCAGCAGGCCATCTGCGTGTTGAATGCCAAGTGCAGCCTGAACACCTGCGTGTGCTCTGCATGCCTCCAGCGATTCGTGCATGCATGACTGCGGTGCACAGTTTTGCTGTGGGCCAAGTGTCTGATGGTGCTCTGAGGCTCGCACCTCGAACAAGAAGTTTCGTGCGCTGACAACCTCCTCGAACTCGGCGTCATCGCTGAGGCCCAAAAGCCTGTGCGAAGCAGCATGCGTGCCCTGGTGAGCGTTCATGCAATTGGGCGAGGGCCCAAACCTTGCACATTTGCCCAATTGGTCGCTCGCATGCATTCACCTGTAGGGATCGCTTTCCCGCATGCGAGGGAAAGGTTTGTAGGTGCGCTCCTGCTCCTGCTGCTGCTGCGCCCTGCCACTGGGGTCCGCTGGAGACGCTCCACCTAGTGAGCCCGCCGCCGAGGATGAGCATCGCAACCTGCAGTCCGAGCAGCAGCACAATCCACTTCAGCCTCCAATCTGCGCAACCTTTAGCCTTCTTGCTGCAAGCGCAGACGCTGGCAAGCCTTGCTGCGCCCTGTGCGCACCGGTTGGCCTGCTGAGGTGCTTTGAGCAGGCGGGATGAACGCAGGTGGACACCACATGGTGCGCATGTGCTAGGCCGCTGCTGCAGCGCTGAAGTGGATGCACCAGCGGCGAAAGAGGCCATGGGTGCCGCAACCCCGCCAACTGGCACTGGCCTGGTTTGCTACGCTCGCACGCTGAGCGAAGGCTGTTGTTGGGGTGTCCGCCAGCTGCACAAAGCGTTGGGTGTTGCAAACGCAATGGAACGTATACCAGTCGGTGTGGAATGTTTTCCTATTCCGCTTGTAATTTTGCCTCGATGCTGGTTGCCAGCATGTACAGAATGGTATCAGGATCACGCGTGTGCTAGACACCCGGTCACAGCAGAATCAATCAAATCCGAGGCGTTGCATGGCTGAAGTGGCATGCTGGACGCGCACAATGATGCTCAGGGCTTGACAGCTTGCCACAGTGACAACACGACATGCTTGCAGGTCCTATTAACCACGGCATCATGGCCTTCATGGCTCGCTTTGACCTTCAGTGTCCAAGGCAATTTGCACCCAAAGTGTCCCTAATGACCGCCGGCCTGTCAGCGAAGCAGCTGCTGCTGTGGCAGCAAGCAGCATGCTGCTGCCACGTTGTCTTGGGCAGGCGGATTGACACTGACGGTCCTCTCAACCACGGCCGCAGTGAGGCTGCATGCACACAATGCCCCTTGCCATCTCTGACACCCACACCGTCCTGCCCCATCACACTACACAGTGCTCCCATGCTGCAGTTCGCTCAGTTCATGGCGGTGTGGCAGTCTGACACATGGTCCACGCAGGCGGCGATTGCCCATGCTGCCAGCGCCGACGGGGGTGGCAAATGTGCGTGCCCATGCAAGCAGCGCCGATGAACCTGGCGAAGTGTCAGTGTCTTGAGCAGCCCGTGGGGGCGCCGTAAGGACGCATAGGGACCCTAACCAAGTCGCACCCGCGTAGTACCCATAGTCAAAGTAGATGTACAGCATAGTGTCCACTGTCAAGGTGATGGACAGAGCTCCCAAGCTACCAGCACACCAGTCTGCTTGGTTGCTGCCTGTGCCATTTGTGGCAAGTGATTTGCCGGTGCTGGGATGCGCTGCTGCGAGCCCGCCAGCAGCTACCTGCGCCGACCTGGCACACCTCCACCTGCCTCACAGCTGCTCGGGCTGCTCGGCCATGCGCACGCACGACATTGGCCCCCCGAACAGGCAGTCGCCGACCTTGAGGCCGCCCTCCCGCTCCCTAGCCAGCGCCACCACATCCTCCAGCAGGCGGCGGATCACATTCTTGCCACGGAACAGGTTGGAGCGGCGGATGCGCTCGTTGGCCAGGTGCGGCGCGTCCGAGGCCTGGCCCATGGGGATCATGATGGCGGGTGCGCCCAGCATCTCCTCCAGAAGCCGTGCGACGGGCATTGTGCCGCCCTCGCGCACGAACAGCGGCTTGCAGTTCCACTCCCTGCAGTTGGACGGGGAGGGCCCCGCCGGAGGGGAGGGGTCGGTAAGGGCTGGAAGAAAGGTGATCGTTGTTAAAAAGGCTGCTTGTTGCACAGAAACACCGGCAAGCAGGCATGCAAAAGGAGCAGGTGCAAGGGCGCAGGAAGACGATGAGGGGACAAGTGGCGAACGCTTGTTGGCAGTGGTTGCAGTGAAGGGTCGAGAACACCCTTGAAAAGGCTACACAGGCAATCAGCACACGGGAGAATGCTGGACAAAGCAGCAGTGATACCTAGCAAGACAGAAGGACAGGGATCATCCCCAGCCACCATTTGCCCATAACTCACTTGCGGATCGCGTTCTCCACCATGTGCATGGCCTTGCTGTCGTGCTCTGCCTCCCACCAGGGCCCCAGGCTCTCCACCTGCACCGACACCTTGTTGTTGCTGCCCAGCTTGGCAAACTCGGTCTGCACATGAGACCTGCGGATGGACGGGAGCGCCAAGGCAAGGCTGCAGACTTTCAGAGGCACTTATTGAGGCGAAAAACAAGGCAGATGGCATGAACAAATATGAAGGCGAGGTTTGAGGCGGGCTAGAGAACCGGTCCTGCATATACAGGCGGCGGGTGGATGGGAGGAGCGAAGCGTGGAAAGTGAAGCAGGAACTGACAGTCCATGTCTTTGATTCTCTGGAGCAGCTGGCCTCACTTATGCTCACCTGATTGCCTTGACCAGGCTCTTTGCGTCCTGGTTGGGCACGAAGCGTGCAGAGACCTTGGCAACTGCCGCGCAGGGGATAACTGAGAAGCGCGTTGGGCCAAACCTGAGCATGCAGGAAGCGGGGCAGGCGAAGCAGATGCAGCATGTCGGTGAGGAGGCGCGTGAAGCTTGACATAGATGAGGTACGGGTAAGGCTTGACATTGGCTGGGTGCGCGTGAGGCCTGCATGCCTGGCAGCAGGGAGGTACGAGCCTCATCCAGTCATCTCTTCCTCACACCCCCTCCACCTGCCCCGCATGGGAGCCAGCTGCTGCTGCCCTGGCCTCAGGTCCTCTCCCATGCCTTTTCATAACCAATCCATCCCTATCTTGCTCACCGCCCCCCTTGACCAGCAGCCCCCGTTTACCTGTAGCAGGTGTCGCCGCGCGTCTGCTGCTGCCCTGGCCTCAGGTCTACGATGGACAGCGAGGGCTGGCACCAGCGCTTCTCCAGCAGCTCGCGGGTGTCGGCTGAGCAGGTGAGAGCAGGGACGCCTGTGCATATGGCGGGCAGAAGTGTGAGAGGAGGTGTGAGGGAAGGGGAGCGACGATGGGGCAGGGGCAGGAGAGGTGAGGTGTGGGTTCCCTGAGCAGCAAGCAACAGTACTTCCGCCACCTGCCTCATATGCCTGTGGGCATTCCTTTAAACACGGCTTTCTGGTCCTTCTTGTCGGCTTTAGTGAAGACCCCTTGTATTCTTACGGCCCCCAATGGGCTGTCAACCTACCTACCAAAGGGTCAAACTACCCTAAATCCTAACCCCTTCAGTTTTTGCAGCACTCACCTAGGCTATGCCTGTACCCCTCAAAGCTGAACTCCTCGGGCCCCTCGGCGCCGTCCGCAGACCACTCAGTGCCCACAGCACGAGCACTCTGGATGCTGCTCCAGGCGAGGTCAAGCAGCCCAGGGGCAACCTTGTCATAGAAGCCTGGCACCTGTTGCATGGCATGATGAGAGTGGAGGCGCATGGACACGAGTAAGCGAATCCAAACGACTTGCTGTTTGCAGCTAGGTCCAGCAGCCCAGGGGCAACCTTTTCGTAAAAACCGGCATGGCCTTGTGACACTGGGTCTGCAGAAGAGGATGACTTAACAAGCCATTCCCCTCACTGCACATTGATTCACCTACCCGCACGTTGCTGGTCCCAGGCTCCAGTACCGTGGCCATGAGCTTGATGAGAGTTGCATGAACTTTGTAATCAGGAGATCATTCACTTACCCGCACGTTGTTCGTCCCAGGCTCCAGTACCGTGGCCATGAGCTTGATGAGGTCCGACATGGGCTCGTTGAATACGCCGCCGTCATTGCCTGAGTGCACATCTCTCGCCGGCCCCGACACGCTAATGCTCATGCTGATCATGCCACGCTGCGTGAGCGAGGAGAAAGGGAGGGTCACCACGTCTGTTGTGGGATCTGTTGTGATCACACTTTGGAAAGGGAAGCTGGGCCAGACACGGTGATGCTCATGCTGATCATGCCACGCTTTGAAAGAAGGGAGACTGTGAGCCAGATCCAGAACCTTTCAGCCAACACCTCACCATGCCGTAGGTGATGCAGGGCAGGTTCTCGCCGACCCAGTTGGTGTTGCTGATGACGATGAGCTGCGTGCCCTCAAACCACCGCAGGTTGCTGCTGACCGCCTCCTTGAAGCCAATCGAGCCGTTCTCCTCCTCGCCTTCGAATACAAACACGAGGTTGAACGGCAGCCCGCCCGCCAGCTTGCCGGGGGCCCCGTTGGGGCTGTCGGCGGTAATTGGCGGTTGGCCGGCGGTTAGGGGTGCGGTTGGGCCGTTGCTGTTGCTGTTGGAAGGGGCGCGGGATACGGGGGGGCCGGCGGCCGAGTCGGTTGCGGCACCTTCCAGCAGCTCCTTGACGGCAAAGATGAAGGCAAGTATGGGGCCCTGTGGGGCAACAAGGGGGCCGAGGTGGCACATGGGGGGAATGCATACGTATGGGGGCCTTGCTGCTGCAACAAAGGCGAGGAAGGCACTCTGGGTGATATCATCTGTACCGCTGATGGCCAGCAACCTAACGCAGGCCTTCACACGTGACATAGCAAACGTCTAGCATTGAGGCAGGCCTCAAAACAAGATACGCGTTTTCTGCGTATGTCTGAGCAGAACCCGCCTATGCTCTGGATTGCCTAACGTGCCTCACCCATGAGCGGGACACGCGTTAACGGCATGTGCTGTAATGGGACGTACCTTGTTCTCAATTGCTTTACTGCCTCGCCCATGAACGAAACAGGCAGCAGTGACGTGCACTGGGCCAAGAATCACCTTGTTGTCTGACGTGCCTCGCCGTGAAGCAGGACAGGCAGCAGTGATGTGTACAAGGCCAGGACTCACCTTGTTGTCCGAAGTGCCTCGTCCGTAGAGGTACTCGTTGACTGCATTCAGCTCAAACGGGTTGGTCCTCCAATCGGGCTCAGAGGCGGGCTGAAAGCAGGGAGGTGGGGTGGGGAAGGGAGGGGGTGGCATTTGCGTTCAGAGGGCAGGAAGGACGGGAGGCGGAAGGGGTCTGGGACTGGGTTGGCATCGTTGGCGTACCTACTTTGCAGACCCCAGCCACGCAAAAGGTGAAAGCGACATACCCTGTGGCATGCGTCGAAAAAGCCCTGCAAGCATCGTGAAGACTTGGAGTTCGGATGCCATATGCCAACCCAGCCCCACCTCTTCACTGCACATCACAGTATCAACAAGATGTGATAGTGGGGCCGGCCCTACACTGCCACGTTGCCCTCATCACCTGCAGGATCCCCCAGAAAGAAAAGTGATCCTGCCCCTTCATACCTGCACGTCGTAGAGCCCGTGAAGCGTGATAGTGGGCCGGCCCTGGCCTGTGCCCTCACCTTCAAGCAGCCCCCCCAACTCTGCCCCTTTGCACCTACTTGCACGTCGTAGTGCCCGTAGAACGTGATCGTGGGCCGGCCCTGTCCGGTGCCCAGCCTGCCAATGACGACCGGGTTCTTGTCCTCGACCGGTCGCACCATCTTGACCTCTGCACCCAGCCCCTCAAGCAGGTGGGACAGGTAGCGCGCGCCCTTCAGGCACTCCTCCCTGGCAGCAACATTGGAGCTGACCTGTTGAGGCAAGAGAGAGAAGGGATGGGCGGCACTGGAGGGTGAGATAGCTTGTCGTTGTGCGGCACAGTGCCGCCTGCACTCTGCTTGCGTATGCACAGTCACTCAAATCGCGCAATGATTGCTCCATCTGGTGCGCTAAGCTCTTGAACACTCTTGCAAAGCGTTCGAGTCTGCACTGCACACTGCTTTCCTTTTTCCACTCCTGGCCGCATCTTGCACAACCACTCACCGTGCGGATGCGCACAAAGTCGCGCAGGCACTGGTACATCCTAGTGCTCTTAGGTTTTGCAGACAGGCTGTCGCTAAACTACTAAATCCTCTCAATTGATCCTTCTCTTGTTTCCACTCTTCTTGTCCTTAAACCTATGATGCAAAACACTCACCGTGCGGATGCGCACAAAGTCGCGCAGGCACTGGTACATCCTAGTGCTCTTAGGTTTTGCAGACAGGCTGTCGCTAAACTACTAAATCCTCTCAATTGATCCTTCTCTTGTTTCCACTC
>JAWZTI010000878.1:3804-17661 GCA_039880955.1 Chlamydomonas urium
CTCCAGCTCCCCCTCACCTCTGCAGCCCCGCTGGCGCCACCTCCATGAGGAAGGCGCCCACCTCCTTGGTGAAATCAACCGCCATCTCCACACTGTCATCAGAGGGCTTCTCCAGCATCAGGATCAGCATCTCCAGCGCAAGCACCTGCACCAGCAGGAGCATGCATGTTGTGCGCAGCGAGAGGAGATCAGAGGGCTCACACAGGGCTGGCTGCATAGGGCCGCTTCAGAAGCACATCACTGAGCTTGCAAAGGACCGCTGTACGTCCAGACCACACCTTGACACACGCTTCAGGCCCTCAGATCGCAGCCCTGCAACCAAACCCTGAAACTCAGGCTTTGCGGCCCGCCTCCTGAACAGCAGCGCCTGGAAAGATGCCGCTGAGAAACAGGCATGGAACGCACCTCGTGCGCAACGCCCTGGTTGATCAGGTGTGCGATGAACTTGGCGGCGGCGGTGCACACAGGCTTGTCGTTGCGCTTGTAGGAGCGCTTGAACTGCAGCACCAGCCTGCAGCAGCAAGGCAGCAGCAGCGGTGCGAGGCGCTTAGCAATTGAAAGCTGAGCATCGCTCGCACCAGGTTCGATGTGCTCCTGACCAGAACCTATGTGTTAGCTCTTCATAAGCAACCATGCAGCACAACATTGAACAGGAAACCCTACACCAACTGCGCCACATGGCACTCGCCCTATGCCACCAGGCGCACAGCAGGGTTACCGCTGAGCTGTGCCCAAGAGGACCAACAGGCAGACCCGACCACCACCCGTCTTAGATCCTCCCAGCCTACCCAGTGTGCAGACGTTGCCCTTGCCAGTACAGTGGGCGTCACAACGCATCCGGCCCACCCCTGCCCGGCAGCCACGCCACCCACCTGCCCAGCAACAGCTCCCCAATTTCTGGGAACTTGGTGTTGACCACTGCCGTGAGGGCCGCGTACACAGGGGAGAAGCTGGGTGACGCAAGCTGACTCTTCATCATGGAGCGGCAGAACAGACCACGGCCGCGGACCAGGTTCTGCAACAAGAAGACACAGGAACAGTCACGAGTGGAGGGACAGGAGTGATGGTGTGATGGTGGTACCTGGTGGCAGCTGTGGCATAGCGAAACTGAGGGGGCGGAGGCAGCGCTTGTCCTGGCCGAAGCTACAGGGGGCTCGGCACTTGTCAACAGCCTCACTGCGGGATAGCAAAGGCTGCACAATCTCTGCACGAAGGCCACACTGCTCCGCTGCCGGTGCCCACTTCAAAACCCTTCATACCCGCCCTTCGTACCCCGCCTGAACACCCACCTTCACACCCCGACTGCACACCTCTCCTCCCTCCCTTCCTCCCCTTGCCCTTCTGCGCCCTTACCTCCCTGAACACCTCCGCCAGGATGGCTTTGATGTTTGTGACGTTGACCTTGTTGATGATGCCATTCAGACTCTTCTTCAGCGCCTCCCAGGTCAGCCGCTGGTATTCGGGGCTGGCGCGGTCCGACACCTCGGCCATCATACGCGCAAGCTTGAAGGGGGGGATGTACACGCCGCCGGTCTTGCCTGAGGGCGGGCGGGAAGGGGGGAAAGGGACCCAGGAAGGGAGCATGCACAGCGGTTCAGGGAAATTGGAAGGCGAGAGGGAGGTCTACCACGCAACCAGTCTTGCCTGAGGGCGGGTGGACAGGGCAGGGCAGTGCTTCGGGACGGGGGACAACATGCATGCACAGTGGATTGTCAAGCTGATGCAGACACTGCCAGTGGCCAACATCACAGGGGAGGGACAGGAAATAAGGAGTGCACAGCGGGGATATGAAATTGAGAGCCTGGAGGGGAGGGGAGCGCGTGTTGCGTTGTCTGCAAGGCAATGGACAGTGAGGAGGTGCAGGGGAGGGATACGCTACAGCAGCGCGTACAGCAGCTGGGCGGCTGCTCAAACCCACCCCTGCCTCGCTTAGAGTTATACCATCCTGATCCTGTTGCCCTCTTGCCCAACCACCCCAGCTCACCTAGGGTAACCGGCTTGCGTGCTGCTGGGGCTGCATCGCCCGCAGCTGCACCTGCGCCTGCCTCAGCGCCTGCGCCCGCCTCCTTCCCTGCACCAACATCGGCTGCTGCTGCTGTTGCCTGCCCGTCAGCTGCTTCGCCTGCGCCTGCACCCTCCTTGTCCCTCGCGGCTGCCTTGGCTCTCAGCACTGCACGCAGGTCGCCGCCATCGCCCTCCCGTCTGCCGTCACGTGGTTCGCTGTCCTCTGCCGTAACAAGGGCGACAGGCAGGGTGTAGCATGGTAAGCGGCAAAGGTGATTCAACTCCTGATTGGCTGCGACAGCAACAATGATTTGATCATGTGCACATTTGCGTTACAACACCCCACATCCCCCGGATCCGCACCTGCCTGCCGGCGGGCTGCGCTCCCTGGTCCCATGTCCACCCCCCTGTGGTGTTGACCGCATGGCAGCAACAGGTGGTGGGTGATTTGAGTTGCATACGATGCGTGGCAGCGTTGACTTGCAGGTACATGCGCAAGCTGCTAGGGCATTTGCTTATACAACCCTGGTGCAAGCCCATCCCGTACTCACCTGCCATCGGGAGACCCTCTCTGGCGCTCCCGGCGCTCCCTCCTCTCATCATCGCTGCTGTTATCGCGCTTGGGCTCCTCGTCGCGGCGCCGGCTGTCTCTGCGGCCTCCATCACTGGACGGAGAGCGAGATCGGTGATGGCGCCTGCACGAGCAACCGCAAGCGCGTCATGCAATCCTGTGCGCATGCACAAGAAAAGTGCATGCAAGCATGCATGCATGTGCCACATAAGGGCAAGGCGCACCCTGAATCCCTCCGGCGTTCAGGCGAGATGGAGGGCATTGTTCAGACTGATCAGCCCCCGCACTGCCGCTGTTTTAGCCTGCGATGTAACACACGGTGTGATACGCTGCCAAATGACCACTCAACTGCTGCAAAGAACTGAAACTACTAACAGCGTGCCAAGTGCTTCCTGCAAGTGGCACCACTGTCCCTGCTCCACACCTCCCAACTTGCCCACACTGTTGCAGACCTGCGAAGCACCTTGCAGCCTCAACGTCTCTCTCCTTAGCTGCACATAAGCCACCATGCCCCCCAAGACGATCACGTTCAAGGACTCGGAGCCTCTGCCGCACGAGGCGAGGGTAGCTGCGGCGCCTAGGAGTCCCTTGTCTGCTGCCTTGCCTGCTGGAGCTTGCAAGGTTCTTACCTTAGCATGCCCTGTGATGCATATGCTGCAGCGGGTGCTGGCTGAGCTTACAAACAAGGCCAACTTCAAGCTCTTCAGGGCACTAGCGCTGTTCGGGGGCAGCATCCTGTTTTTCAGGTAGGTGCAGTGCTGGCCAAGACCGATCTGCTGGGTGGTTGACACCCGGCGTCGCGCACTTCCATGGCGCAGGGGGACTAGCAGGCTATGATCACAACAACTTCGCCCTCCCTCTTGCCGTGTGCCCACGCAGGAACTTTGGCGAGGCTGTGTTCAGCACGTGAGGCACACACTGGCTGATGGTGGCAATGAGGCACAAGGTTCTTGGGTGCTGGTGGCAAATGTCACTGCACGAGCCTCGTGCAGAGGTAACAGCAGCTCATGGCGACATGAGCGGATCTGTGTAGGACCTTGTTATTACGGGGGTGGCACTGCACGTTTATTTTTTGTTGAATACACGTTGAGCTAAGCTAAATGAAGCCGTGTAATAGCAGCACATCGCTCAGGAGGCCACGACATGAGTGCGCAAGCAGCATCCCTGTCTTGTCACCCTAGGCTTGTGCAGCCGTCAGTGTGACATTGAACACGGGTTTCTGTGATCTTGCAGTGAAGTAGTACAGTGTCAGCTTCCGTTCATGATGCACAGCCGCCACAAAGCCCTTGTTATGGAAGATCCGGCCTGGACCGCGCAACTGCATGCACACAGTAGAAAGCAGTGATGGTCAGGCCCAGCACAGCAGTGTCCAGGCAAGTGGGTACATTCCCTAGGGTGATGCAGCCAACTTCAGCACCACTTGCTTAAGCATCATGGTGGCACATGCAACACATGCGCTAGGACCATGTACCGGCTTGCCATCACCAGCGTTTGCATCGCTGCCTGCCCCACTGATGACCAAGTGGGGTGTGCCGTCATGACTGGCTGGGATGTGTTGCAGGTCATGCTCGTGGCCGCTGATGTAGGCAAGCACCTGTGATTGGAAGACAAAAATGCGTGAGTGCGGTGTGACAGCAGAGAGCAAGTACATGGTCGCTCACCAGGCCCCCCAGGTGTTGCTGGTAAGCCATCTGCCACCCAGCATCACCGACGCAGCTGGGTCAGGCTGAGTGATGTAAGACAGGACAGTGACCAAACGCGAGGCAGCCAGCCAGTGGAAGGGCCATGCACTGCCTGCTGCTGTAGAGGTGCATCACAAACCTTTTGCTCCTTCATAGCGGGGACCAGCCAGGTGGCGATGTCCTCGCACTCCTCCTTGTCCTTGTCCTTGCCGTGGCACTTGTTTCCGTTTGACTGCACCTGCATTGTCCCATGCAGGCGCATGCGTGATTAAGACAGCGCCCAGGCCGTCACAACGCTGTAAGGCGAACGAATTCAAAAGCCCCAAGGCGTACCTACCGGATGGTGGCCCACCACTAGGTTAACCGATGTACTGCTGTTCTTCAGCATCTCCTTGAGGAGCGCCACTTGTTGCTGACGCACTGGTTGTGTCCCCCGCGCTGCAATGCCACCTGCAAGCGCCAGCACACTGTTGGATAAGCTGCTGCGTGCGCTGCAGTGGAGCAGCTGCTGCCACATGCGGCATGTGTGGGGGCATGGGATGCCTGGACTGCGCTGCGTGAGTGTTTCAGGGCGAAACGTCAATGGCTGTCTGGTGGCGTTTGCATTGGGGCAGTGTGGTCGTCTGATTTCACAATACGGACTGCGGGACAAGTGTCAGAAAAGTTTGGGCCATGCTGTGGAGGTAGGACAATGCTTTGAAGGCATTGGGTCCAATGTCCCTCACCCTAACTCACCTGCAATGTCGTCACTGCACCTTCCTGTTACCACACTGTTGCTACATAGCAAGCAACCACGCCCGTTATGCTGCAACCCACAGACCATATTGCTGAGTACAAGAGCGGCGCGTCAGGCGCAGTAGAGCTTGCTGAGCTGCTCCTGCCTTGGGCCCTGCGCAGCCTGTAACACCAATGAGTTTTCAATGCTGCTACGTAACACTCGACATAGGACACCCTGCCCCCCCTCCGCCCACGGCTGCAACCCACAGACTATGTGGCCCAGAACAAGAGCGGCGTGGCCAGTGGCTGCTGCTGCATGTGGTGCGACCACAAAGGCAGCCGGGTAAGCCTGCCGCAGCGCCCATGCAGGGAACACGGAGTGCGGGAAGGGCAACCCATACCACCCACCAACAAGGTTGGCCCAGTGTTTCTTGTGGTACTCCCGGATGAAGGGCGGAGTGTCGATGAAGGTTATGGCTAGTTGAGGGCTGGCTTGAAACTGCAGACACGACGGCAAGGCACAGCAAAGAAGGCAAGCATCGTGGCATGGAGGCTGATAAGCGCCGCACATGTCAGCATGTGCGTGGCAGTGTGTCGTCCTGCCGGTCGTACCTGCCACACGCCCTGCTTCAGGTTCCAGCGCCTGTCCAGGCCCCCGGGCGCCAACGCCGTCCCGCTTGCCCTGTCGTTGACCTGCGGCGCAGAGGGCAGGGTAAGTTACAGTGACCAAGCAGCTGCTGCTGAACAGCCGTCACCAAGCAGCCACTGGTAAGCGGCTGTCGCAAGTAGCTGGTGTGGGCAGGTGACATTGCCCTGCTCTGCAGTCAGAAGCGGGCAGGCACGGCATTAGCGTGCCTGTTTGTGTGATTGGGATGGCTGGGATGGGAGCCATACCTGCCACAGGGGGCTGAAGCAGCAGGCGCTGCCGTTGGGCGTCCTGCCGATGGGAACACTGCAGTCACGCATCCACTGCACGATCAGCACGTCGTTGCCACCCAGGTGGCAATGCTTTAATCGATGAGACACAATACCATCTCCGTAGTCATGGTTTCCAAGGACCGCATACCAGGGCACCTGCAGCGCACAGGGCAGTCAAGCCAAGTTCTCCTCAAAGTCCACAGACACAGTGCCTCGCACGTCTGCTTGGCAGCCGCTTCAGCTCGCACGGGTGAAGAAAATAGCAGCAATCCTGCTCGTAACAGCGGTGCTGCTTTGGATAACTACGCATTGACACCCCTGGTACCACGGCAACTCTGCAGCTCACCTGCAGGCTGGTTGCGTTGTACACTTGTTTTAGGGACTCTTCCACCAGGGGGTCGTGGCTTGAGCTGAGGCCCGAGGGGTAGAAGTTATCGCCGGTGGAAACGACGAAGCTGGGGTGCAGGCAGTCAGCCACCTGCGTCATCCTCCTAGCGACCTCCATCTGCCCTGCCGCCCCAGCCCTGCCCCAGTCCCCCACCTGCAGGCGTACACAGGCAGCACAAGCATTCAGGGGCATGGCATGGCAGCAGGGGTTGAGTGGCCTTGAGCGGCCTAAGACTTAGCGGCCTTGGCAGAGGTGTTGAAGGCACACCGGGGTAGATCGGTAAAAGAGGGCAGGGACGCCCGGGCGCTGGTTGCCCGATTTGCTGCCCTTTCTCCCATCCCTTTGCCCCTGTGTTCATCCTGGCCTTTCTACCCAGCATTCCCCTGCATGCCGAACAGCTGCAATACTGGTTAAAGAGGGCTGTCATTCCTTGACACTATCCACTGCCAACGAGAAGCACAACTCACGATGAGGAAGACGGTGGCGTTGCTGGGTAGCTGGAAATCAGGGCATGAGGATGCATTGGAACCGGGGGCCTCCGCAGGCTCAGATTCAAGCTCAGCAGCATCGGACGGAATCGCACCAGGGACCACTGATGTTTCAGGCGATGATTGTGATGGTGATTTCTTTGCAACTGGGACGACCGCAGGGCTAGAGGGGCCCCCCGATGGCGATTCGCTTGATGGCAAGTTGTTTGTGTTGCTCTGGGATTGGGCGCTGGGCGGCTGCTGGGGCTCATCTGGGGCTGACTCTGGCAACACCACTGCGGACACGCCCTGGGACCGGCCGGCTCCGCTGATGGTCAATGCCAGCACCACTGCACACACGACGATGAGCGTGCCCAGTGCACCTGCCAAGCAGATATGGGCAGGGTCAGGCCATCAGTCACACTGTAGGTCTGCTGCACCCTTGCTGGTGTAAAGCAACAATATCTTGCGCGCCAAGGCTTCTGCATGCATGCACTGTGCATACTGTTGTGGGTTGCCTCACCTAGCACTGCCCAGCGCCGATATCGGTGCCATGCTGACGGCGCCGCTCTATGTGCATGTGGCTGGTCTGACTCCAGGGAGAAGGGGGTGAGGAAGGATGTGATCTCATCCTCATCCTCCTCTGCTGCATGAGGGCGACCTGGAGCGCGGCTAGAGTGTGCCATGCTGCTGCTGCTGCTGCTTCTGCTGCTGCTGCTGCTGCTGCTGCTGCTGCTATTATCCGTGCGACATGCTCGAAGCAGCGCTGATGAACAATACGTCGTCGCAGTCAAGCGATCCCGGCTCGCAACAGTTGGAGACCCACACCGCCTGTTGCAGCAGTTAAATTTACATCTTGAGTTGTATTAGGTCAGTTCGCACCGCAGTGGACTCATGCCTCGTTGTTGAAAGCTTGTATACCGTGCTAAACGTGCTATGGATTCCACAATACCATGTGTGATTGCATGTGCGCCGCCCCACACAACGTCTTGTCCACTTGCAACCTTGAAGCTTTCAGCCCCGAGGTGCGCACACTGACGATCTATAAATGGACCATTTGCAGTGGCTCATCACAAATGCAACAACCTTCAGGCTGCCTGCCGATCCTGGCAGCAGTAGCCTTTGCATGAAGCAAGCAAACCAGTTTGCATGACAAGGAAAGAAGTGGCGACTGGCCAGGAGTGATATGACGGCAGCGAAGTCGGTGACAGCGAAGTTGTTAACCTGTGACCACAGCCTCCTCTGTGATGTGGCTTGGCGTAATACAATCAACGGACCCCACTTGGGCAGTGAAAGAAGTGCTGCCATTATATTGTACCCAATGCTGTGCCTGGATAAATAAGTCACATGTCGACAGAGCCACGCCCACACGGACGGTTGCATGCAAAGGATCACAGTTTGTGTTCATTCAGGTTCAAATGCCGCCACCTTCAAAAACAGGACCACCACTGGTTGTCACACAGCCAGTCAACACAGCGCAGCACCCGCCTGCCCTGGCCCTGCGCCGTGCAGTCCCAGCCTGACAGGTGGCCGCGGTCCTCCCTGTCCCTTGGTAGGCCCAGCAGGAACGCATGGCAGTTGTGTAGCAGCTGCGTGCACATGCCATGCGGCTGCTGCCTTGGCTTCCTGCCTTGCTGCTGGTGCTGGTGCTGGTGCTGGTGCAGGGCTGTGCGGCCTCCCATGCGGTGACGCAGCTCGCGTGAGTTCAGCCCAGTGGCTGCTAGGATCAGGTGCAGCAGCAGCAGCACCGCGAAGAACAGGAGGCAGAGGGCCAGGAAGCCCAGCAGGAAGATGAAGGTGAAGGCCTCGAGGCGAGTTGGGCGGTCGATGTTGCTGCACAGCACCAGGTCAAACGCAAACGCTGTCGCAGCCGCCTGTGAGAGGTAAGCAGGAGGCATTGAACAGCCGCCGGGTGTGAGGGTTCGTGACTTGACTGATGCAGGGCCGCTGTGCCGATGGGCATGCAAGGAGGTGGCAACTGCTGCAACACCAGCATTGCTGCCCATGCCGACCCACCTGTGTGGCTATATACAGGACAAAGAGCCGATGGTTTTTCTGACCGACGCAGTTTCCAAGCCACTGCGCTTGCACCAAGCAAGGCAACAGCTGGGCGTGAGGGGCCTGCCTCAAGTGTCGGAGCCCAGCATTCTAAGCCAGCCTCATGGCCACCTGCCAGCACCCACCGCACAGTGATGATCCCAGCCAGCCACACATCGGTTGCACTGCAGAGCAGCAGCGCAGTATACCGGCGCACACTTTGTATGCTAATGAGTGACCAGCTGTGTTCCCGGCGCTCTGCATTTTGATTGGTCTGCCAGCACTTCACTCACCAGTATGCAGTGCTTGGTCTTGGGACAGGAAGTGTCTGCGCCGCATGTGCTGCACCTCCTGTCCTGCTCTGGGTCGCTGCCTGCTGTGGCCGCGGGTCTCGCCTTCAAGAACCCGGGGTCAGATGCCCTCACCCAGGCAAAGGCTGCAGCGTTCCCCAGCAGCAGCGCCAGGAACCAGCCTGTACGGCCGCTGGGTGGGAAGCGTGACGCTTGGAGTGCATGGCGCAGCTCGCCGTCCAGGCTGCTGGCTGCTGTGACGACGCCAACATGCACCACCCACCACACCAGCTGAGCCACCCAGTCCGCTACGCGCAAGATGCAGCGGTCAGTGCATGCCAGGACAGACCACATAGAGGGCCGGCCCATGGAAGGGCTGGCCAGGGAGTGCCAGTAGGAGGTGGTTTCAAATGAAATACCCCTTTTGCTGCACACTTGCGTGAAG
Organism: Chlamydomonas urium; assembly: GCA_039880955.1. Classification (NCBI taxonomy): domain Eukaryota; kingdom Viridiplantae; phylum Chlorophyta; class Chlorophyceae; order Chlamydomonadales; family Chlamydomonadaceae; genus Chlamydomonas; species Chlamydomonas urium. Next base: position 13,324 of record JAWZTI010000878.1, read on the forward strand.
AGTGGGAGTGTTCACTGGACCACGCGTCTGCGGTGTCCCCACTGAGAATGCGCTGATCCCTGCCCCTGTGCGACCTAGGACGAGCAGGCAGGATGCAGGGGGGCAGTCAGGGCCATGAAAAGGAGGGCCTGGACTTGCAGCGCCAAATCACGCTCACGCTGCCCTCGGAGCGGCGAGCAGATGTTTTTGACGCCGAGGATTTCGATGCCATCAAGTTCATCAACCAAATATATCCCGATGGTGTGTTGGATGCCTCGTGGCTGCATGCATGCAGCATCTGGGTTGCTGGTCATGATGTCAGGGGGAAGGCCTTGTCCCAAAAGGTTTGTGTTGCATGGACCAACCCTGCTGCCATGCTCTTCGCGCCCTGTGCAGAGGCTAGCCTGTCGGATGTGGACCGCTTTGCAGCGGTGCTGCGCAAGCAGGTGGGTTCGGAGGGCATGCAGTAGGGCATGCATGCCAGCATGCATTCTACGAGCTACTGCTGTCACTCGCATGCTGTTTGACCGACACCGAAGCAAGCTGCAGTGACCTCCACCCTGCTTTCGCAACCCACACACGCGCCCCGCTGCTGCGACCTTGGTGCAGATCCGCTCCATAGACAAGGAAATCTTCGGGGCGGTCAGGGCTCAGGGTGGAGCGCACACGCGGGCCAGGTGCGTCAGGTTTTAGGGTGTAATTCATTGAGCAACTGCCACGAAGCTGTACAATAGCCGGTTCTTCCTCCTAACACACCACGGCAAGCACCGTGTCATTCCGACAGTTGCAGCCAGACTGGTGCAGCTGCTGCAGCTTGTGTTGACATACAAATCTGATGTTCATGCTGATGTCAATAACCTGTCGGCCTTGCCATGGCTGCTTGGAACCATGGGCAGGGATGATGTCACGGCGGCGCATGCGCAGATCCAGGAGCTGTTTGGGAAGATCAAGGACATCCAGCGCAAGGCCGAGGAGAGCGAGAACATGGTGCAGGAGATCTGCAGGTGCGCAGCGCACAGCTGAGCTTAGCAGAGCAGGTCAGAGCATGGCAGGTCAGAGCATGGCAGGTCAGAGCATGGCAGGTCAGAGCGGCACACGGCAGGGCGCAGCCGAGCGGAGCAGCGGCACATGTATGTGCGGGTTGTGGTTAGGGCCACACCCGCACCTTGAACAGCAAGGCGAACAGCACGGCTTGGGCAGGCATGCATGAGTTGCGTGAGGCATGATGCAGCCCACTTCAAGGCAGGATGCAGCCCACTTCAAGGCTCTGACATCAATCCTGGTCAGCCTGCATTGAAGACAGTCAGTTTTCCTGCTCAATGGGTGCATGACATTCTGCACAGCCTTGTCAGTGTGGCTGCAGGCAGGCAGGCCGTGTCACTGAAGCAGGCAAGGGAAGGGAAGGTGTGGCAAGGGAATTGGCTGGGAGATACAGGAAGGTAGGAACAAGGAGGGCGGAGAAGGAGGGGAGGGAGCTTTGCTGTGGGGCTCCCACTCACAACTGTGGCTGACGCCATGGTGTGTCGCCATGTGCAGGGACATCAAGAAGATGGACTATGCCAAGAAGCACCTCACCAACACCATCACTGCTCTCAGGCGCCTGGCTATGCTGACCGCAGCCGTGGCAGGTGAGGATGAGGGAGGACGTGCAGGGGTGATGCCTTGCATGGCATGCAGCCGGCTTGGTTTGTGAGTGGCGGCCCATGCCTGCTGTTGTGAGCAGCGTAAAAGGGTGTTGCAAGCAACAGGGGATCACCTCAGGAAAGGGTAATTTGACCACTATGGTGTGCCTGGCCTTTTTGTGTGTCACAGAATGAAAGTTGCTGTTAAGTGGTGCACCCACCCTCCTGCCGCACAGAGCCTCACCCATATTGACCGTCCTGCCCTGCCCCGTCCGCGTACCTCTGTTCTGCCCTGTCCTCGCCAATCGCTCTCCCTCTGCTTGCAACGCTGTGCAGACCTGGAGCAAGTGTCGGGGCGGCGTGACCAGTACAAGAAGTGCGCAAACCTGCTGGAGGCAGTACACCAGCTCATGGATTACTTCCAGCAGTACGAATCCATCCCGAAGGTGCGAATTAGCACCACCCTTTGAACCGCCGCAAGTGGGTGTCATTGTTGCGAAGCATTAACGTTTATCTGGTGGGCATAACCGTTCAGCTGCGTGGCCCGTGTAGGCCAGACAGGAGAAGCTTTCAGCCACAGAAGGCTCGGGTGTGAGCAACGGGCGATTGTTTGCTGTTGAAGGCACTTTCAACCCTTGCACCTGCCCTGCTTGTCCGTCAAGGGCACCTCTGACTTATGCACCTCCGCTGCCTGCCACCTACGCACCTCTGTCCCCCATAGGTCAAGAACCTGTCGCGGCGCCTGGAGACAGCGCAGACGCAGCTGCAGACCACTGTGTTGGATGACCCCTTGCACCTCCCCTGCCTCCTGTTGTCCATGCGCCCCCTTCCGCGTAGGTCAAGAACCTGTCGCGGCGCCTGGAGACAGTCCAGACGCAGCTGCAGGCGGCAGTGCTGGATGACTTCAAGATCCTGATGGGCCAGGCAGATGTGAAGCTGAGCACAGAGAACCTGGACAGGCTGGCAAATGCATGCCTGGTAGTGGATGCGCTGGGCCCTAGGGTGAGGATTGGTTCAGGGGGGGGGGCAGGGTAAAGGTAGTGCATGTGCTGTTGGGAGGGGCATGCTTTGAGGGTGGCGGGTGAGGGTGTCTTTGAGGGTGGTGATGCATGTCTGATGGTGGTTGCACCTGGCCAAAGGGTGAGGGCAAGGTATGAAAGCAAAAGGTGTGCAGGCTCGGGGTGTGTGTGCTGAGGGCGAGCATGCATGGCATAGTGGTGGGTGCGCTGGAGAGCCCATGGTACTGAGGCTCTGATTGGTGTGTTGGCGGTTGTGCAGGTGCGTGACCTGCTGATGGACTGGCTGTGTGACCGCGAGATGACCATCTACACGGTGAGCCATGGTTTGAAACGTCAGCGCCTACTGCAGCAGCAGTAGTGCAAATGACAGCAGCAGGCATGGGGTGGCAGCAGCAGCAGCAGCAGAAGAAGAAGAGGCAGGGCCGCCGCCGCAGCAAGCTGCGACGACGGGGACAGCTTGTGACCCCCTCCCTCTCCCACACCCTCCCTCCCCTCCTCCCACCTCCTGCCCCCTGTCGCTGCTGCCAGTCCATCTTCTCGCTGTCAGGTGAGACTGCCAAGCTGGAGCGCTTCGAGCGGCGCTACATGTGGTTCCGGAGCCGGCTGGAGGAGAAGAAAGAGCAGTGGGCCATCTTCCCAGAGGCTTGGAGGGTGCCGCAGGTGTGTGTGTGTGTGGGAAGCCGGGTAGGCCGGGGCGCAGGGGCCGAAGTGCGTTGGGGGCCGGGGGGGTGCTGCTTATGAAGCTCATGTGTGGGGTGGCAAGGGGGAAGTGTGCGGGGGAGCCTGGAAGTGCTTCAGGTGTGAGAACGCAGAGGGAGTGTGGTGAGGTGGGGGTTGCGAGGAGCTCTGGCATTGCTGCTGCTGTGACTGTGCTGTAGTGCAGCCCTGTCTCGCTGTTCTGCCCAGCCTCGCTGCCATGCCAAGCCCTGCGCCCCCCTGCTGTGCTGTGCTTGTTGCCCCCCTGCAGACGCTGTGCCTGACGTTCTGCAAGATCACCAAGGCGCACCTCAAGCGCATCCTCAGCGACGACGAGGCGGAGGTAGGGGCGACGCAAAGCAGCCGCAGGGGCTTGAGGCGGGGAGCAAGGGGGGTTGGATGGGAGTCCAGGGACGGTAGGGGAGGACAACAGGCGATGCTCAGCAGCATCAGGGGAGCGAGTAGGGAGCAGGGTGGGGAGCGAGGGGTTGCAGGGATATGGCGGGGGGCAAGGAGAATTTGACAGGATGGCTGGGACATGGGCGTAAGCAGAGGTGGGTGCACAGCGTTGCAGGGACATGGGCGTAAGCAGAGGTGGGTGCACAGCGTTGCAGGGACATGGGCGGAAGCAGAGGTTGGTGCACAGCGTTGCAGGGACATGGGCGGAATGCAAGGGGTATATATGTGGGGTCCAGGGGGAGTGCAGGAGTGGTGCACGCGGCAGTGCAGGAGTGGTGCACGCGGCAGTGCACCACACCCACACCAGGCTGTCGCCCTCCCTGATCCCATGCCCCGCTGTTGCGCCCTGCCTGTTGCAGCTGCGCAACAACATCGCCCCCCTCATCACCACCGTCGTGTCCACCAACAAGTTTGAGAAGGAGATGGCGGTGCTGTTTGGAGGCCCTGCAGGAGGCATTCACGAGGAGGTGGGTGCAGTGGGTGTGTACAGGTTGGGAGGAGGTCTAGCTGTCGGAGGTACTTTCAAAGAGGTGAGTGCAACAGGGTTTTGAGTGGTGGGAGGC
>JAWZTI010000879.1:0-13128 GCA_039880955.1 Chlamydomonas urium
CCCTCCTCCCCCGCTTCCCCAACACAGAGCACCCACCTGCCCCCGGAGGCTTGCTCGGCAGGCGTCCCGCCTGGCGCCCCGAGTGCATCGCCTGGCTCGACATCAGCAGGTCCTGTTTAGACGCGTACGTCGAGCTCCAGCTCCACGCCCCGTTGCTGAAGGCGATGACGTCAAAGGCCCCGGCAGCCGTCGCCAGCTCGCCATTGGGTCCTATCAGCTCGCACAGGCAGCTCTTGAGGTCGCGGAACTTGCCGTTCATGCGGGGGTTCATCGTGCCTGCGGCGTGTGTGTGTGTGCGTTTGCATAGATAACAACTCAAGTTATGAAGTTGTGTAGGTTCCCTTCGCGAACCTGACACAATCACTGTAAGGACGTTATCCTTACGCGCATCTGACACCTCAACAATGAGGACAGGTGCAACGCGCCTCACAGACCTCAGGCGAATGACACCTTGCGCAACCAGCATGGGAAAAGAACTGAATGCTTTCACGCACCTGAAACGTCCACAATGAGCACAGGCGCAACGCCTCGCAGGAAGCCGATGGGCCGCGGCTCACAGGGGGGCACCCAGACCGGAAGATTTGCCTCTGGGTACTCAAGCTTGGCGGGGAGTGGGTGCAGCTCGGTGGGAGGTACGAACACTGGGATGGGCTCTAGGGTTTCGGGAGGAAAGTCCTCGGGCTGGGGCTCCGGGCCGTTCACCTCACCCTGCATGGCAGAGCATGAGGGCATGGCAGAAGGAGGCGGCGGAGCACTGTTGTTGCCTGCGTCTGCGTCTGTATCTGCACTAGTAGCTCAAGTATGCGATGGCGTGCGTCAGCTGCCGCGGCCCCCTCCTTGTTTCCTCCCAGCTCCCTGCTTCCAGGCATTATACGCACACTGCAGCAGCAAGTTGCAAACCAGCCCCTGGCACAACAGCGGTTGACAATGCGACAGCCCCTCACCATGAGAGGCTCACGGGGCAGCATCGGAACCTTAATGGGGATGTCATACACATCCAGCTCCTCAAGCCCGTGGTCCTTGAGCGCCGGACGAGGCTTCCACATGCGGTCCGCAAGCGACGTCCACTCGTGCTGCGGCTGGCCGCTCCCCGGGCGCGGCGCCTGCCCATGACGCGTGTCGGGCGTCTGGGGCGCAGTCGAGGCAGCGCTTTCAGATGGCGCATGTGAGACCAGATCAGAAGCCACATGCAGCTCTTCACGCGCGTCCATGCTCCCAGCCAAGCTGCGCCGGTCGGGTGCCGCGAACGTGGCGCTGCGCATAAGGCTGGTCCGGGCCGGTACAGGCGAACCCAGAGTGGAGGCAGAGCGCACCGCCGTTAGCGCCGGAGGGCTGGCGGGCGCTGATGCCACACTCATCGGCCGGCTCCCCGGCGTGCGAGCCCTCACAGCTGCTGCAGGCGACGAACCTGGCCGCGACCCTGCCGCGCTTGCATGCCTGCTTGCCAGGGGCGTCCCCATAGCCTCCTCCTCCTGCCCAAGCGCCTCCTCCCCCGCCTGCAACTGCGTCTCCCCCTCCCTCGCCCCCTCTTCCTCCGCCTCTGGCTCTTCCTGCACGTCCTCCAAGGGACCCCCTGTCCCCAGCTGCCCGCTGCCCGGCCGGCTGCCCTTCACCGACCCACCCTGCGCATCTTCCGCAGCGCCCACGTCGGGGTCAGACACCGCGGACTCCTCCTCCATTTGCTCCTCCTCTGCCGCCAGCGCCCCACTGGAAGGCCTGGATGGCTCCCTTCGTGGCGTTGTGGGGGCGGTCAAGCTCGCCTCCGATGCCGTGTCAGCAAGCAGCTCCGCCTCTTCCGCCTCCGCCTCCTTCCCCGCTTCCTCTTCTTCAGCCTCGAACGTCTCGGAAGCTTCCTCGGCAGGACCCGACATCCCAGAAGCCTCCCTAGCAACAGCAGAGCTGCGGGTGGTGAGCTGCGGTAGGTCCCGCAGGCTGACACGGGAATCTTGGAACAGCTCCATTGGGACCGGCGGCCTCGGCAGGTTGAGCGGCGGGTGGAGGAAGTCGGGGACGTCCAGCAGCTCTGGGGGCTGGTATGCAGGCTCCGGAACCTGCCAGGAGCAGCAGGTGGCAAGGCGTTGCGGCGGTTGCACTGACAGACAGACAGAACGGAGGAAATAAGGAACGGAAGTATTTTCAGGCAGGTTTCCCTTGCAAACCACTGGTTTCCATTACACCAAAGGACACAGACCTTCCTCCCGCAACAGCATCGAAGGAGCACGTGCTGCATCCCTGACCAAGCGCGGCAGGGGCTGAGGGGATGAAATTTGCCAGAGGCAGGGGTTGAGCCCAGCTGACAGGTTGCCTGCCTGAAGACAGAAGAGCGCGTAGATACAACAGGCATGACCCACCACATACTCCATGCGCAGGAACGTATGAGTACAAAACAGCTGAAGGGTGTCGAGCACTGAGGGAGGCAAGTACCTGGCCGAACCTTGCAAGCACTGCCCTGTGGGGCTGCTCAGTCCACAAACACGTCTTTTCTCCTATCCCTCACGGTGAAAGTTTTTTCACCCCATCCCTCACCGTGAAAGGCCTCAGGCCAGTCCAGTCGTGCCCATGCTGCGGCTCAGCAGGCGCTGTCCTCGTGGGTGGGTCTGGACCGGGCAGCTTGGGCGCTCTGAACACAGGCCGCTGGTAGGCGGGGATAGGCTCGGGCTTTGGGGGCACAAACACCGGCAGCGGCTCGTCCTGTGCAGCGGCAACGGCCATCATCAGTAAGCAGTTTGGCAGTACGGCGTGGTTGATTGCTCCAACAGGCAAGCAAGCTGAAGCCAAGCAGCCGCAGCCGCAAACAAGCTGGGTCCCAAAGCGTGCAGGACAGGGCAAAGTTGGCAGGAGCTACTCCCGCTTGCAGCCCCTAAGCGACTGCAAGTGTTGTTCGTCAGCTGGACAGCACACACGCGCCCCCCCCTTCCCTCACTCCACCCACCGCCACGGGGGAAGGGGCTGGCGGCACCGGCAGCAGCGTCGGGGCCTCGAATGGCAGCTCCGCCAACAGCGATGGTGGCCGGAACGGCGGCACGTGGAGCTGCGGCAGGATGGGCGCCTTGGGTACGGGCGCCAGACTGGGGCGGTACAGCTCGTACCTGCAGGGGCGATGATTTCGGTGCGTTAAGAGTCTTAACTTATGGGTGGAGGATTGCAGCAAAGCCGCAGCTTGGACGCACATTGGAAATCAGCTGTTCTTCTCACTTTCTCCTTAGTTGTTATACCTAAGCTGTACAGGTGGGGTCACAGCGGGTCACTGCCCTCAACCCGATGCACTTGCAGCGCACCCTGCATGGTCCTTCCCCTGGCCCCTGTTCCCTGTAATCTTCTCCCGCACTTACGATGGCAGCTCAGGCTGGGGCGGCATCACAAGTGTGGGGTCATCCAGCAGACGAGGGGCGCGAGTAATCTTGGCCAGCGAAGAGGACAGGTCCTCGCAATCCGCCAGAAGGTCCCAGTAGCTGCCCTCATACACACCTCGTGCCTGGGTACAGGTGAGGGAGTGCAAGCATTCGTCCATGGCTCAGCTCAGAGTACTGACAATGCGCACAAACGCGCCCCTCCTCGAGCATGGCAACCGAGATGCAATATGCTGAACGCTTGAACGAGTAAGAGCAGCCGAGGGGTGAAGTGGCAAGCTGCTGTGCGTGGTGGCACAGAACATGCCAACTGCCCGTGTGGGTTTGTCAGGAGCCACTGCTACCAGGCCGTGCATTGGCGAGTGCAGCTGCGCGCCAAAGGGCGAAGCATTTTTGCCCTGTTGCCAGTGCTTGTGCTTTCCTCCGACTTGTGGACCAGCAGCTGCGACACAGCCCTGTACACCCAGCTTGCTATACGCTGCCGTACCACCCGTGCGATACCAATCAACATAAGCATGCCATTCGCCCTGGTTGAGTATCCCATCCCCACCCTCTTGACATCACTGCCTGTGACCCAGCAGCGTCCCCCAAGGTGCAGGTGCTTACCAGCCTTCCACCCTTGTGCCAGCCCTCAAGGAACTGGTTAGAGCCAATCGTGGACTCCACTGTCTTGCCCAGGCGCGCTGAGTAACCCGAGGTGTGTTCCCACACTACATTGGGCTCCAGGATCATCATCAGCTGTGGCACTCCCATGTTGCGGTCTGGGGATAGGTGCTCGGTCCATCTGCGAGCCCAGCGCTTGTTGGGGTGCAAGCTTGCGGGCAGCCCTGACAGCGACACCCGCTCCCGCTGCGGAGCCTGCGTTGCATGGTGTTGCATGGTGCATCGAGTGGCCTTGTGAGTGCCACCACAGCTGAAAGGTTTCCCTGAGGGCGTGCAACAACCCGCCATGCATGGGAAGGCTAGTGAGGTTTTCATAGGCCGCGTTGTACCTGGTGCGGCGACACGCCATTGGCGCGCGCCTTCGCCTGCTCCTGCAGCTGCTCCTGCCGCTTTTCCGCCTCATAGGTCTTCGAGTTTTCTAAGCTCATGCCTGCAACAGTGCCGATCCACTCTGCTCATCCATAACACCGAAAGCCAGCTCCTCGGCTGGACGCCATGCTGCTGGCCTTCCGCACCAACTGCCCTTCGCGTTGGGGGGGCTGCACACTTGGCGCTAGCTGCACCGCATTAATTCGTATGCGGTGTGATGTGTGCATACGTTTCATCATGAGCCTGTGAAGAGCTGGAGCAGTTTGCTCTGCACAGCCCACACTTGTGATTTCCCGTTACAAATGTGTCCGCGTGCCCTCGCGCTAGACTCTACTGTTCGGAGCAAAATGAGGCGTGCATGCAGCAGGGCGATTCAGCAAGCGTCGTTCGCGTGGCAGAGTAGCAGCTCGCTCGGGACATGTCCCGAAGCATCATCATCCTTCCTGGCAGCCCCTTCCTCAGAATGCAGCTGCTCCCAATCTCAGCAGCACCAGCACTACCATGAGTACCAGCAGTCTACAAGCTTCTCAACGTTCTCTGGGCGACTTGCATGGCATCTCAGTCAGCAGGCAGCTGGACTGCACCCTGCTGTAGTGCCAGCGCTGCACCGTGGCCTGTCCGTAAAGACGCAATCTACTCCCAACCCACAGAGCCTCATGTTCATGCCGTCAGGCCAGAAGCTTCTGGAGGGCGGCAGCCGGCTGTTTACGGACGCTGAATCCGCCAAGGCCGCCTCACCGCTCGCAGCCCGCCTATTCGCTCTGGAGGGCGTGGCTTCCGTCATGTTCGGCACTGACTTCATCACCGTCACCAAGAGCTCAGAGGAGCTGCCCTGGGCGCAGCTCAAGCACGATGTCACGTCTGCCATCCAGCAGCACTTTGCCTCAGGACAGCCTGTGATGCATGAGGGCTCAGCTGCCCAGCAGGCCTCAGATGCAGCAGCCCAGACGGAGGATGACAACGAGACAGTCTCGGCCATTAAGGAGCTTCTAGAGACCCGCATCCGGCCAGCAGTACAAGAGGACGGCGGCGACATTCTTTTCCGCGGTTTCGACCCCGAGACCGGCGTGGTGACGGTACGCATGATGGGCTCGTGCAGCGGCTGCCCCTCGTCGACCGTCACGCTGAAGAGCGGGGTAGAGAACATGCTGATGCACTACGTGCCGGACGTGACGGGCGTGGAGGAGGAGGTGACGGAGGCGGAGATGGAGAACGCCAAGGCGCTGGCCAGGCTGGAGGCGACGCTGGCGCAGCAGGAGAAGCAGGGGGCTGCTTAAGGTTGTGATGGGAGAAGCAGGGGCTTAGCTCAGCAACCTGGCGCAGCAGAATGTATGTCATTCAAGCAACCTGACATTTCGCATGTGGTGTAAGCATTGGGGCACCCTAGATGCAGAGAGGAGTTGCCAGGATGCAACGTCTTTGCAGGCAGGCGCTCTGCTTTTCCTTTCGTTGATCCACCTGTGATCACTTTTCGTGCACAGCTTGCACGGCCAGTGAGGGTCTGGACCGATGTTTCTACTGGCCCCCAAGCTAGCAGCGAGGTCACTCAATGCCTGTGCATGCACCAGCACGCTAGTGCGCACCGGCTCGTTTCCGCATGCATCGCCCGAGCTTCCTGTCTGTCATTTTGATATCGTTGGTTGCAACGCTATCCATTGATTGATGCAATGCTGTAACTGCTGTATGGTGTTGCACCTGGCCCGTCGCCATTATTCATGCCCTGAGATTTGGGGTTGAACCAGTGTCAGACTTCTTTCAAGCCCGGTTGGTCGCAACTGGGGCAACGCCAACAAAAAGTCCTGCGGAAACCTGCTATGACCAGACCGAAATGAGCTTGTATCACGCTAGCTGAAAATCTAAGAAGCAACGTGCAATTCACTTCAGTACATGCCGATGAGCACGGGGTACGTAGCACGGCCCATGGCTGGGTTCACGGTTGTTGGTCACACACCGTGGGGACATCCCCAGGACTGTAAACCCACTCCGCTCCTACATCCCGTTGCCGACCTACCTAGGGGCATGCTCACGCAAAACTGGTGGCGAGCGGCTGCGTGGCGGGGAAGACCCTCCCCCGAGCGCCAGGGGCACTGCGCCTGAGCCCGCCCTCAGCATGCCAAAGCCAGCCGCCGCCGCCCCAGCAGCCGGGGCAGTAACAACACCCCTGGACCCCGGCATACCAGCTCCACGCTGTTGCGGTGCCTGTGACAACGTGCTCGTGCTGACCAGGGGTGGCAAGGTGGGGGAGGCAGCGCGCCCCGCTGATGCTCCCAGGGCAGGCGGCGAGCGGGGGGCGGCGGCGACGGGGCGGAGCGGCGTCGGGCTGATGCTGCGCCTCGACGGACGCCGCTGCGGCGGGGTGGGCGTTGTGCGATGCGTCACCCTGGGGCTTCGCGGACTTCGTGGACTCCCGGACCTCTGCTCGCTTCCGCCTCCCTCTGCACGCCGCCCTGACCCGCCAGTGGCGCCGGCTGCATTTGCTGGTGGCATAAGTGGTGCCAAGGCGCCGTCAGAAGCGGCGTGACCCTCTTTGCCCACGGCGCCCTCCTGCCCATCTTGGTCTTCAAGCTCTTGCGGCCGCGGCAGGGCGCTGCCGCTTGCCTCGCCTGCCAGCTCCTGTTGCGTCGCCAGCAGTCCCTCCAGCTGCTGCTGCTGCTGCTGCTGCTGCTGCTGCTGCTGCTGCTGTCGATCACGCAGCATGCTGGCGCGGGCCTTGAAGTCAAGCTGGGGGGTGCTGGTGATCCACACCTCCGGCTCAGGCTCAGCAGGGCCCTCCTCGTCCGTCTGCTCTTTGGGGGGAAGGCTGGGTTTCCGGGTGCCAGTGAGCACTTCGCACAGCTCCGTCTGGTCCCAAACGCCGAGCCTGTCCATGAGCGTGGGGATCATCGTGTCCTGCAGGAGCGATCAGGCAAAACACCACAATGGGGGTATAAGCTGCCTGGTGTGACGTTTTACCTGGCAGCTCGGAGTTATGCCAAGATTCGCAAAGATGGCCTGAACAGGAGCGCCGCTGCACTTCCTTAATCAATGCGCTCCCTGCGCACCCTACCACCATCCATCAATCATGCGCAGGACGGCGTCATCAACAGCCCCTGCCTTACATGCCCAAACCCTAAACCTTTGCCAGCTCTCACCAGGACGGCGGATATCTTGGCGGCCAGGGGCTGCGTTTTTCCTGCCGTTAGCCTTGCAGAGGGGCGGCGGAACACCTTGGCCTTGTCCGGCGGCATCTGCAGGGGACAGCAACGGCGGACAGAAAGTGTGAGGAAATGTAAGGTCAGAGGGTTTCAGGTGAGCTGCGCTGTTCGGGCAGCCCGGTGCAACACAATGACACAAAGCCGGATCCTCCTTGCGTGAGGCCTGTGTATACATACGGTTACCAACATCCATGTACAATGGTGCGTAAAGGCATCCCATCCTGTTCAACGAGTTGCAGGACAGTCCTTCCAATACCGTCCTGCCTTACCCTGGTGTAGAAAGTGTGCCAGGGCCGCCCCTCCATGACCGCCTGCAGCTCGTTCCCAGGCACCATCCCCACCTCCCGCAGCAGCACCTCCACCTCATCCATCGGCGGTGGGCTGACCTGAATGTGTGGGCGCAAAGTTTGGGCCGCGGTTGACCAGAAATATTTGTGTTACGGCGCAGGCGCAAGAAAGACGGCTGCCAGTGCCTTGTCTCCCACTGTGAGTCATTGCTGCAACAACAAGGCGTCCAGCTTCCAACCACTCCACAGAACATGGACAGTGGCGGGACCTGGCCCAGTTGCGTGTGGCAATGGCGGCTGAGGGCCCCTCGTGTGTAGCAGTCGCAGCGGGGGACTGTAGCAAATTCCAATCATCACTTTCACCCTGTGGGCCCAGCCGCCAACCAGGGGTCCTATGCATCCTTGCGGATTGTTGAAGACACTGTGACTACTAGGCACTGTCCCTCAGCCCACAACCCACGCCCTGAAACACTTCACGAAGAAGCGTGCATAGCCTTCATCTAGTTCTCTTTTAGCCCCAGACGCAACCCACAAACCATGCCCTAAAGGCCTTCACGAAGAAGCCTCTACGCTCAGCATAGCCTTCTTCCAGATTGACGTTAGCCTCAGCCGCAACCCACAACCCACGCCCTAACGGCCTTCTCAAAAGGGGCGTAGTTCACTCATCACCTACATCATCGCCTTTCTTCCGTTCTCCGCTAGCCCCAGCCGCACGTCTCACCAGGTCTGCTATTCTTGCAAAGGCCTCCAGGAAGTCCGGCCATGACAGCGTCACTGCCTCGGCCGGGTGCTGCGCCTCGTTGACGAACGCCATCTGGCTCCACACAAAAACGAGCAGCGCGTCGAGGGGCGGGCTGCTGACGTGGCAGCGCAGCACGTCCGACAGGCCGCACAGCTGAAGCGTGCGCAGCCAGCCCGGGAGGCCCATGCGGTTGGAGATGCTGCCGGGCTGTTGGCAGCCACGCTCGAACAGTGCCTGGCGTGGGGCAGGGGCGGGCGGGGAGTGAGCGAGGAATGACTGCCATTGGAGTGCAAGGAGCTTACGCTGGGGTGCAGGAATGGGGTGCATCTTCAGCGATCCCTCTTCTGCATCATGCTCCGAGCGTTGCACGATCAGGGCAGGCGCGCGCGTGGCACTGCCCCCCGCTCCACACACCTCAAACCCCCAAACCCCAACCCCAAAGCGGCGTGCCACTGGGGCATTCGTTCCTTCCCCCTTCCACGCACCTTCGTTCCTTCCCCCTTCGACCCACCTGGAGCAGCGGCAGCTGCTGCGACAGCGCGGCGTGCACGTCCTGCACGTACAGCCGCTGCGCCCGGAACACGTTTGCGTCCTCCAGCGCCTCTGCTGGCAGCAGCCCCTACACACGCCACGCCACATCCACAGGTCAGCCAGCAGATGTGCAGAAGGGATTGACCACTCGTACCCAGCTCTGTGTCCCTACTAGGGACTCCCTAGTGTCCCTGGGAAGGTGCTCTCAGGGTTTTGCTTTAGGGTCTGGTGGGCACCAGGTGGGTGGGGTGGGCACCAAGTGTGTGCACCGGGGCACCTGCAAGCATTGCAACACTTGGTCATCATATGCAGACATGAGTTTACGTAGCCCTCCTAGACCTGAAGGTGTGTGCCTACCTTGATGTTGTCCTGGATCAGCCTGTCCAAAGCGTCTGCTAAGCTGTCGCAAGGGCCCAACTTGCAGTACTTGAGCGCAGCCAGGCGGATAAGCGCCTCGTAGAATCCACCTCTGAGAGGAGGCAAGGAGCAGGGGCGGGGCTGAGAGGGGGCAAGAAACAGGGGTGTGGCTGAGAGGGGGCAAGGAGCTGAGTATTGCTACAAGCAATGAATTGTCGAAGACCACCTGCAACGTTGCGATGGTTGCCATGCAAAATGCCTAACATTAAAATCAGCTATGCACTCTTTATGTTGAACACCTGTCACTCTGCACCTTGTGACTGCGCCGTCGTTGCCGGCAGCAGGGAACTGTTGCTGCGCCTCCTCCCCATTCACGACATCAAACACCGCCAGGCATGCTGCAGGGCTGCGCACAGCAGATGGTGGACAGGCAGAGCGGAGAATGCAATGCAGGAAAGAGGAAAGGAGCAGCCTTGAGCGTGAGTGGAAGAGGTGAGCGGTGTGCAGCTAGGCTGCCCACACCCCACTTGACTGGAAACAGGGGCAAAAGGCTGTACCCCGTTGGGGTGTCAGACACTCTCTTGAGGGTGCCAGGGAGCCACAGAACTGGTGGAGGGGAGAAACAAGGTACGGAGCGGCACAAGAGGATACCACAGCAAGACAGGAGGAGAGGGGGTGTGGGTTGTTGGTGAGGAGATGGTGGCACTGAATGCCCAACTTGTGGCAAGGCATTGCGCCCACAACAAAGAGCTCAAGCCAAGTACCAAGTGAAAGGCACCTATAGGATAGCCATCCCTTGTTGCCCCGCTTGGCTTGATGCTGCCGGCAAGCAAAGCAATTAGCACTTCGCTCCCCTGGTTTCTTCCCTGTCGCCCCCAACTGGCGCTGCATCCCACGTGATGCATTACCCTCTCCAAGCCATGTTTGGGACGCCACTCTGCTTGAACAACGTTAAACAAAGCTGATCCAACCAACCCACTTGATGAACTTGGAGCCTTCTGAGCTGAGCGCCGCGTCCTGCACGAACTGGCTGTAGGCCTGGAACGTGATGGCACGGCGCGGGGGCGTGCCCAACGGCATGGCGTCGATGCTCTTGCATGTGTAGTACGCAAACGCCGCGCGCAGCGTTGGGCAGTGGCGCAGCAGCGTCGAGCGCACCGCCTTGAGGGCCTGCAGTAGGTGGGGACGAGGGATGAGGCTCATAAGGACAGACAACTGTCCTACGTAGCGCTGCATTAGATGTTCACCGTGGCTGCTTCCCCCCTTGAGCTGCATGAGAACTGATGTTGCTGGGCCTGGTGGAAAGGGCTCTCCATTGTGCCCCAGCGCTTGCGCAGGTGCTGGCTGCACAGGTCTGCGGCAGGGGGATCCGAGCCTGCGCCCACACACCGCCCCCGTAGGCAGAGACAGCAAAGCTTGAGCTGTTTGGGGCAGCAAAGTCAGAGCCATCTCCCCTCCCCTGCTCCCCGTGCCCGTTTCATGAGACCCCATGGCTATGCCTACCTTGTCAGGCCGGGCGAGGCCCTGGGCGACGTTGACGTCCTCCGTGTGGACGAGCTTGCGGAAGCCCTCGCGGGAGACGAGGCTCTTCCAGTCCACGGCCAGCTGCTGATCAAGCACCACCCTGGTGTCGTATAGTGACTGGGGAGTGGTTGAGCGTGGCAGGGTTGGGCGTGTCAGGGTTGGGCGTGGCAGGGTTGAGCAGGGCAGGGTTGGGCGTGTCAGGGTTGGGCATGGCAGGGTTGAGCGGGTCAGGGTTGGGCAGGACGGGGTTTAGGGCTTAGGGGCGGCGGCAGCGGAAGGACGGACATAAGGGAGCCAGGAGGCAACACAGCACACACTGCCGCCACACTTGTGTAACTGGAGCAGATGGTACAGGAGGCATGTTTGCGCGGACGGTGAGCAGAAGCTGCAGATGGGGGTTAGGGTGTATGCACACCCTGCTGACCCTGCTCACCTTGGCGTCGCTCTCGCGTAGCCGTGGCCCAAACAGGCTACACTCCACGTTCCACGCCACAGCTGCGATGCCTTGCGGCCCTGCATGGAGCCACTCCGATAGCTGGCTTTCTGCGGTTTGCGGTCTCGAGCCCTTGTCCGTTTGCATGGAGCCGTCGTCGCCCGCTCCGGGCACGGTGCATGGGCGCTCGCCCCGGGCTGATGCGAGCGAGTGCTGCGCGGTAAGCGCGCTATGGCGCCGGTTCCTACCCGGCGAGCTTGGTGCCCTAGACGTGATGGGAGCCGGCTGCTCTGGCGGCGAGTGAAAGAACGGCCGCCTACGCACAGGGAAAGGAAAGCAACAAGTACCGACTAAGATGACTTGCTTAGGATGGGTTCACAAGCTCACCATGCCAGGTGCGCTACCTCTCCTGCGCCGTTTGCGCCCCTTCCGCCATTGATGTTCACTGATATATGTGCTCAAGCCTGGTTGTTTCCTGGCTTGCGTGCCCCCTGTGGCCTGCCCCGTATCGTGCAACTCCTTCCTCCCCTATCCTCCCCTGCCATAGAGCTTCCCTACCTGAAGCGCAGCTCCTGCACCGCCGTGCGCAGCATGCTGTCTGCAATGCGGTCGTACGGCAGTGCCTGAACATAATGCATCACCTCCCGTGCACGCTCCGCCGTCTCGCGGTGCTCAGACAGCTCCGCGATGGCAGCCTGGCGGTCAAAGCCTATTCAAATGCAGATAAAGCGCAGCCTGGAAGTCAAAGTCTTTTGACACAGCAGGAGGGGCACAGGTCGCAGCTGGGGTGTCAAGGCCTATTCACGCGCAGGAGGAGCAGATTGCAGGCTGGCGGTCAAAGCCTGTGGAAACACAACAGGAGGTGCACAGATCGCGGCCTGGCGGTCAAAGCCCGTTCAGATGCAGGAGGGGCACTGGTCGCAGCCTACGCGGCTGCTGCCAAGCACCGCCTCTCCACTTCTCTTTACACCTTCCCCTCTGCAACCTTCCCCTCGCTGCCCCTCCTGCACCCCACACTGCCCACCTGCGGGGTTGCTGTCCAGCATCGCTTCACGACGGCATCAGCTTGAAACAATCATAAGCTCCCCCCGGCCCTCACCCCTGCACCCACCTGCCGGGTTGCTGTGCAGCATTGCCTGGACAGTGCTGCGCGTGTGACGGTCCCACTGGTCCGCCGTGTCCCAGGCAACACCCACGCTCGGACGAAACGGCGCCACGGGGCCCTGCACCCGCAGCATCGTCGGCAGCAGCTGCTCCTTCACTTGCACGGAACGCCTGCCCTTGCTCTGCCGTCCGCCCTTGCGCCCCTTGCTCTTCTTGCCCTTTTCCTTATCCGCTCCCTTTGCGTTCGGCCCCTTACCTGGACTCCCAACCCTTGCTATGCTACCCAACCGCTGCCCATCACCCTTGACCATCCTCCCCACCTTCCCCTCCCCCAGGGGGGTTCCCGTCCCCGCCCTGCTCCCAACGGCCCCCTCCGCAGCTCGCGTCCCCGCCGTTGCCGCCGTTGCCACCGCTGTCCCAGCGGACGAGCTCAGCCGCTTCCCCGCCACGCTTGAGGGCGTCTGGAGGCGGCTGCCTACCGCCGAGGATTGCCCGCTTGCGCATGCCGAAGCCTCAACATCAGCAGCCCCTGCGCCTGCACCTGCTGGCACCTCCTCACCCACCTGTGACCCTG
>JAWZTI010000880.1:0-19302 GCA_039880955.1 Chlamydomonas urium
CCCTGCCCCTTTCACCCTGCACTGCACCCACTGCCGCCCTGTCCGGACTGCCTCCAGGGTTCGACAATGCACCAGGCCTTGACCTGTTCCAATACCCACTGCGCAAGCCAGCGGCATTTGAGGCGGTTCGCTCCCGTGAGATCGTCATGTCTGGGCCCGACATGCTGCCAGTGGTAAGGTATTCTGACCGTAATGGGGACAGGTCTCATAATGATGTGCGTCCAGCGCGCAAGCCAGCGGCATCCAGCGCACAAGCCAGCGGCGTCCAGCGCACAAGCCAGCGGTGTTTGAGGCTGTTTGCTACCATGAGGTTGTCATGTAGGTCTTGGTGCCAGGTAGGGCCAAATTGAATTGGACCTTCTTAGAATGCATTCTAAGAAGGGCTCCAAAGTTTGTGGTGTAATTACCCCCATCAAGCCCTGATGTGGTGGTCCACCACTGGCGCTACTAGATGGTATCGGGGATATACATAAGGTGTACTACACATGTAGTCGAGGCAATGAGTGAGAAGCAAGGTGGCCTCAGCTGGCTCAGCTGGCACTACACACACTCCAATTAATTCAAGAAGTTTGTCAGCCTTCAAGTTACAGGCTGTTACAAAGTGTGCATCAGATTTGATAGTTGCTTCTGCAAAACGTGCAGAAGTTGTATGCCCAGACGAAAAATTGCAGGCCACTTAACGTTCCATGGAAGTGAGCTCATGGTGAAGCTAAAACAGTGCTGATGATGCGGGCGGGCTAGGGTAGGAAGGTGATGGAGTTGCAATCCAGTAGGGTAGGATTGGCATCCTCCAGCCTGCTGGTTGCTCAGCGGTCGGTAGCGAAAGCACGCTGGATTCACGCCCCAGAGGGTGAATTTGGGGTTGGCAAGCAGAGCGTCTGTCCGAGCCTCCCCTCCAATAACACACACGCGCCCGCACTCCCACAGTGCACACAGGTATGATCTGTTATCATAAATTCAACAACACTCATCACGCGGGATTGAAACAGAAAGTGCAATTCACAATCGTGTGCACATACCACAGATAATCACCAAGAGCACAGCTGAGCAAATGGGTGCTGAGTGGTGATGCATCCAACTCCATGCAGAAAAGGTAAATACTTCTTGAAGGCTTGCCTCATTTGTTTTGTTCAAGGTTTAGAATTCCGCAGGTGGATGGGGAAGGCACACAGGCGATCAAGACCGACTCGGCCCCCGGGAGCCTGCGCCAGGAGGTATGAACGGGTGCACAGGTGTGGACGATGCGAACCCTCAATAACCCGGGGAGTATGGAATTGCCTGAACCTGAAGGTATGACTGTACCGCAGAGGCGTGGGGCGGTTGGGTGGTGCCAATGGGGTACGCCGCAGCGGGGCAGGGAGCTGCTGGGAAGGCAGGCGCCGGGTAGGAAGCTGTGGGGTAGCTGGCCGTCGGCGGGTACGCAGGTGCACACTGCTGCGGCTTCAAGAAGCCTGCTTGGACAGCCATGGTGGGCTGCATGGCCATGGTGGGCTGCATGGCAGTTGTGGGCTGGAAGGCGGGCAGCTGCTTAGTGCAGGAGTGGGCGTAAGCGTTTGCCGGTTGCGCATACTCCCCGCCCCCGCCGCCCCTTGTCGACCAGTCTGCATCGCCCCTGCCGCCGCCGCCGCCACCACCCCTGCCGCTGCGCCGCCCACTGCTTTCTGCCAGAATCTCGTTCTTGGCGTAATCTACGTAATCTAAGCTCCCCCTGCTGCCCTGGTTATGCTGCCCTGCAAAAGCATGCCCACAGCCCACTTTGTGTGGGTGGCCGTTTCCACCAACTTTGCCTCTCACCATGCTGACGTAGGCAGATCCGCAAAACAGCGCGGCCCCTGCCGACGTCCCGACTCCTGCGGCCATCACCTGGACCTGCACACGGGGTTTGATGGGATGATCACGCACATTCGGTTGTGACTCCAAAAGTTTTGAGAGCGCAAAAGCGCATGGGACACTTCCATAAGACGAAGGGGTGTAGCACCTTCCCCTCCTACCTGTGCGCTGAGGGCCCCTTGGGGGTTGCCTTGCAGCTCGGGCCAGTTTGGCTCCTTGGCTGGTGGTTGCTTTGCTGCTTCTTGGCGTTTGACGCGCTTAAGCGCTCTAGTGCTGTGCCTTGAGGCAGTGATGATGTTGATGGTTTGAGGCCTTGGGGCCAGGCTGCCCCCCGCTGCTTATGCGCGGGGGCCTTTCAGCCTCTGTTCCTGTGTTCCTGTGGGTCCCTCTTGAGCCGCTCCGTCCCTAACTCCTCCCCTCCGCCAGTGACGACGGCTCCCTGTAACCCCTTCTGTCTGTCTTCTCCCTCCTGATTGCACCTACTCGAGGACATGCCTCGCTTTCCCCTCCTACCTTACAGCCTCTCTTCCTGTCTTCCTGTGGTTTCCTCATGTGCCGCTCTGTTCCTTGGTTCCCCCCCTCCGCCAGGTCTGGTGGCTCCCTGTAACCGGACTGTGCCCATGCATGATGCAGCAACCAGCAGCAACGCTCCCTTGAATGCACACCTGCAGTTGGCGCTCCAGTTGACTCACCCGCTGGCGGGCATGCTGGAGCACCTCCTGCTGGCCCCATGACAAGGTACAATGCCGTACCCAGGCCCAGAGGGCGCCTCCTAAGCACAGCAGCAGTGCCGCAGGCAACGCCCCGGCAGCTGCCGTGCTGCGCGACAGCCTCATTCCCCGTTCAACAGACTGGGCTGCGATGGCAAGCACACAGCATGTGCGAGCGACGGACTGAAAATGGCGTTGGTGTTGTTGCTCGCAATACCCAGTGCTCATGTGCAGGGCAACTCTCCCAGCTCTCCATATGCACCCTGCACTTACCCACCGGTCTGAAGGGCAGCAGTTACCCGTAAATGTCGGTCATCATATTTGCTCGTGAAACGCAAGCACAATTTATACAACAACTTGTGCAAGTCATCATAAGGGCTCGTGGTAGAGTCTTGCAGCTGGACACAGCATGATACGCACAGCTAAGAAGCCCTGCACATTTTCACAATTCGAACACGTTACCCTGAGTCCTTAGAACCGCGGCCAAGCAGAGCGACACAGAACGCGCTTCCCTGAAGCAGAAGTAGCGTGTCTTGAAACCCTGCCGAATCAGGCGATTGAGTAGCAGCAGGCACTATGGCGACACTAGACGACGATGGGGGAGCGTTTGACGGGCTGACAGAGGACGACCTCATGGACGACGCGGAAGTGGACACCATGGTCCGAGAAGCAATCACTGCAGCTATCGGAGAGAACCAGTTCTTGCACCAAAAGATCGACGCATGGAGCAACAACGTCGTGGAGGGCTGTCTCAAGCGCCTGGCAGCGCTGAACAAGCCGTTCAAGTACGTCGTGACATGCAACCTGACGCAGAAAGCGGGTGCCGGCCTGCATGCAGCGAGCTGCACGCGGTGGAACGACAAGACCGATGGCAAATTGACCGTGCAGTGGGAGAACCCCTCCATGGTCATCCTGGTGACAGTCTACTGGCTAGCAATCTAATGACAGCAGCACTTGAGCAGGGCCATGCAGCAGCGCCAGCAGCAGCATGCCCGGCCTTGCATGCAGCGGTGCACTGCATGGTGCACACCACAGCGTGCCGATGCGCGGTTGCGCACAGTCACATGCACCGCATGACAAGCCCAAGCTGCCATGCATCGCAGCTGCAGATGCACTCACTCACGGTATACCGTGCACTGCTGCCACCAAGCAAATGCTGCTTGGTGTCAGCGATGCCCACGCACCGCGCATCCTTGGCACACAATATGCCGGCAGCCACTCTGCTGCAGCGTGTCCCTCTGTGCTTTGCTGCCACTACTTGTAAAATAAACAAAGTAAATGGGGCATCGCCGTCTGTGGAAGTCTTCCACCCTCTCCACATGCATTCCAACAGCTGCACATGACTTCCACCCTGTTTTGGGCACCAACGCTGACCCATTGAACCACAACATTCTCTCACTTGTATCCTGCATCTTCTGGCATCTTGTCTCATGTCTCACCGCTAACCTTGGTCGACTGTGTGCCACCACTGTATGGATCCCCCTTGGACACAGCATGGCCAAAGTAGCAAAGCCGTTCGTTGCCTGCAGCCGCTGCAGTGCAGCAGTCTGTTTGTGGACATGGACAGCAACAGGGCAGGGCAGCAGTCAGCCATTGAGGAAGGCAAACCACTGAGTAGTAGTTCTACAATCCAGCAGGACGCCACACGGGCGCATGGGACTGTTTTCTATTCAGAGATAGCATTAGGATTCCTAATTTAGGAAACTCCAGGCTGCGGGGTGCCGTGGATAACCACAAGCCCCTTCCTGACACAAGTGGCAGAGGCGCCCCAAAGAAGAAGGCTGTACACACAAACCACACAGCAACCCAAAAGGCGAAGCACTAAGGAGTGCACAAATCACAGAGCTGGGACAGGGCGAGAGGCAGATGGGCGGTTGCCCAGCAATTTGCTTGTAGCGCAACGTGATTATGAGTGAACGTGCCGAAGGTTTCAAACTGTCAAAGTTCGATTGGCAGAAGCACTGAAGGGCCAGCTGTTATTTGATGCCTTTTCCGTTTCACACCGTCCGAACTGGGCAAAACCCCTGCACCTGCAGAGTCGCAGTCTCGATAGCGGCATGGAGCCGGATGGGTCTGACAGCAGCCAGCATCACCTGCAGTTCCTGGGTCAACAATCGAGTGTATACAGAGGCGTGACCTTCAACAAGAAATCTCGGAAGTGGCAATCGGTGCTCAACGTCAGCGGCAGCCATGTGCACTTGGGCACATTCAACAGCGAGGAGGACGCCGCGGTGGCCTTTGACAAGGCAGCGCTCATCGTGCGGAGAGACAGGGCACGCATCAACTTTGCGCTGGCGAACTACCTCGACGCTGAGGGCCGCATCGTCGAAGATGCGTCGCTCAAGAAGAAGATTGAGAGCTCCTGCGACCCCAACAGGTGTTTGAAGGAGCAAGGCGGGCATGGCTGGCACTTGCAAGTCATGCAAGCATGCCCTGAATGTAGTGTTCAGCAGCACATGCTTCTGCAATGAGCATGGAGATGCATGCATCCACTAGAGGCACTTGAGCTCTGGCCCAATAGTACAGCAGTCCAGTCACACAGACAGGACGACACCTTGCCGCAGTGAATCTGCCTGTTTCCCGATGGCGTGCTTTCTCTGCCATGCTGTTCATGCGCTCCCAGGGCTAAGCGACGGCCACCAGCGCCCCGTCAGCAAAACCAGCTTCCAGGCGGTGCGGCGCCCTCGCTGACGTCCACACTGCCATACCTGCAGGCGCTGATGCGTTCGGGGCATCTCGGCCAGGTCAGGCGTATCTCACAACCTGCGGTAATGCTCTCACCTTGCATTGCAGCAAATGGGCAGATGACAGCCACAAACGGAGAATGCAAGTAGACGTGTAGTGTTTGTAGCGCTGCCTTCAGCAAACTGTCCTGCCGCTGTCCCTATGCTTTGCCCTGGCCAGCCTCTCACCCGCGCCCTCAGCTGCCCCTCTTCCTGTCGTTTGCCACTCCTCGTCGCTGCTCTCCCACCTCTGTCCGTGACCACACAAATGCAGCGGCACAGCAGAACACGCTCCTCCCTCTGGTCCTCTTGCCAAACAATCTTACCCTCACCGCTGCTCTCCCACCTCTTTCCATGCACACACAGACGCAGGCGGCGCAGGGCAGTGCGCTGTCCCAATGCAGCCTGTGGTCATCGCCACAGCAGCAGCAGCAGCAGCAGCAGCAGCAGCAGCAGCAGCAGCAGCAGCAGCAGCAGCAGCAAGCAGCCGGCACAGGGGCTTTTCCCGCTATGGCCAACGGTGTGGGCGATAAGCCGGGCGACGCGCCGTCCCTAACGACTCAGAGCATGCTGCAGATGCTGACAAGCATCTCGGCGATGCCCGGCGCGTCAGGTGCCGCTAATGGGGGTCCTGGCAGCAGCAGCAATGGGGGGGCAGGTGCGCCTGGCGCCTCGGGGGCCCTGCCGGGGCTATCAGCGCTCAACCTACCAGGCCAGGCGGCCCAGAGGACTCAAGAGCAGCAGCAGACGCACAAGCAGGCACAGGGACAGGGGCAGGGGCAGGGCAGCCTGACAGACGCCTTGTTAGGCCGCTGGCCGAGTACGTCAGCGCATGGTACGTCCGGTGACGCAGATGCGTCTGTGGGCACGGGCTTAAATGATAACTGTATGCTGCATGCCAGCGGTGATGCTCACGACGGCGGCGGCGATGGCGGGCGCGGGGGCGGCGAGTGCGGCGTCAGCACGAGCAGCCTATCGGGGTTTTGGGACGTTGTGGGTTGCATACGCCGGGGCGTACCGCCGGACAGCGAGCTGCGCTGTGTACTGCCATCCACATCTGGCGGGATCGGGGTTGTGTACTGCAGCGAGGCGGGACAGTGGGGCGCGTGCCTGATGCGGGGCACGAAACTCGTGGGGCACCGGCAGACCGCGAGCTTGGAAGATGCGGTGGAGCAAGTGAACGCTGCGATGTCTGCTATGCAGCAACCCATGCAGGTGTGGGGGCACTGGGGTAGTGGTGAGGTGCATAGTATGGGCATCTGGCTGATGTTGGTGCAGGTGCTGGTCACAGCCGCCATCACGACCCTACAGCAGTATGTGGTCCGAGTCTGAGAGCCATGGGGGGCAGTGGGCTGAAAAGTGGGCTGAAAAGTGAGCTGAAAAGTGAGCATGTTGCCTGGTGGCAGTGGCATGCATACGCTATAACGTACAGGGTCATGTCATGCGGCTGCTGTTGTGCAGTTCCGCGATGCTGGCGCTACCGTACTGTGCACTGTGCAGGGCCTGTTGGGGCAACTAGGCGATGCGACTGGTGAGGCTGAACCAGCAGGTGTGGACACGTCTGACAACAACGCAGCGGCGGCGGCGGCAGCAGCAGCAGCTGCTGGGGCAGCAGCGGCAGCGGCGGCGGGGCACGCCGACGCTTCAGACTCGGCAGCGGCGGCAGAGGTACTGCAGTATCAAGGCGTGACGCTTCAGGCGCTGCTGGCGGCGATGGCTGGTGGCGGAGCGTCACCAGGCACGGCACCTGGGCCAGGGATGGAGTCGGCAGCGTCCATGGCCACCCCGCAGCTCCAATCTCAGATAAACGAGGTGCAGCAAGGACAGGGGCATGAGCAGCAGAACCTGGCGCTGCTGCAGGCTCTGCTGAGTGCGTCGGGAGCGCAGGGCACGGCAGCGCTTGCTGCTGGGCCACAGGTGAGCGTGTAGGTGGCTCTTGGGCACTGCAGACAGGCAACCGTCAAGGCATGCGTTGTGGAGCAATGGGCAGAGAGTGTGTGAAAAAGTGTGACCGTGTGACTTGGCTTATCAGCAATGCCAGGATCTACAAGTCAGATACCGCAGGCCGAAGGCACTCATCTCCACTGGTCATGCAATCGTTGCCCGATCTGCGCATCAGGCTACATCTGCTTCAGGAGCGCAAGGCATACTGCAGCACATGCATGCAAAAGGAGAGGACCCAGCGTCAGCGTCAGCAGCGGTTGCGCATGCAGTCACAGCGGCGGCGGCGGCGGCAGCAGCAGCAACGGAGGGGACGGAAGCTGGCCGCGAAGGCATGTCAATGTTGGAGGGGCATCACGAGCAACTTGCGGGCATGCTGCTGCCCAGTGTTACAGGTGGTGCAGGAGGTGTGGAAGGTGTGGGAGGTGCGGCGCCGATGCACTGTCATGCCATGCAGCATGAGCATGGCCCCTTGGCGGGCCTGGCCGAGTCAGCAGGGATGTTTGCTGGCTTGCATGGGCAAAAGAGGGCAGCAGAGAATGCTTTGATCGGGACGCCAGGCCGCAACATGGTTCGTCCCAAGCTGGAAAAATAACAGGCCATCGACTTAGCCCTGGTCTGCTTGAGAATCAGCTCAGCTGTGGGCAGGCACTGGGCTGCATAATCTTTCATTTGACCAACCATGATGTGGCGGGCACAGGAACGGAAACGCAATGCAGGGCTTCGTAAGTCTCGCGAGAGATATGACGCAGTCCCACCGGTGGTACCAGCCTTGAGCATCTCTAGAATTTTAGATGGAAGAAAGAAGGGTGTTGAATCTTTGGGGCATGGGTTTGGGGATGGGAAACAATGGCATGTGCGGCGCGCAGCAGTTGCAGGACCGCTGTATTGGCTTGCCTTGGTGATTGTAGCTCCTGAGCAAGCTCGGGGCTCAAGTCAGTGCAGGTAGGTTGAAGAAGATCCCTCATTTTATATGCCTGTCCATGGTATGATGCGCTTGGTGGCCCTGGGATGAACCAGTAGTGTGAACCTGGAAAGCAGGCTTTTGTTCCTTTCGTCAGATAAGTGAGGGATGCATGGCGGCCGAATTGGCACTGCTGTGGTTCGCACTCTCAAGCCACATAAACTTTTTGCATGCTCATTTCCTCATTTGCTCACCAGACATGGCTACTATTCTTGTTATTTTGCAATCCGAATGTGTGAAACCAGGTCAGATCGCGCTGCAAGCAGCCGCGACAGTCGTTCGCCTCTTACGCGGGAGCTGTGTCTGCACCTGTAGAACACTGTTGGCCCATGCGTTGTTGAGCAGATACAATGTTCGGCCTCAGCACCTTCGGCCCGTACGTGGTTGCGGGTGCCGTGCTGCATGCGGCGTCGCGCAAGCTGCTGCTTTGGAAGTTGCTCTGGGACAAGGAATGCCGAGGCGTCTCACTCATCACGCAGGTGAGCTTGCACAACCTGCATGGGATTGCAGTCTAGCAAGTTTTAAGGCAGACTCAACGGTGGCTATAAGCTGCCAAAGAGGCTGCGGGACGCCATGCAGCCACGTATATGTGCGTTTATGTGGCACGCTACATGGCCAGGACTGTTCACCCCTGCCATGACCGTCTCCCTTGCACCCTGCTCTACCTGAAGAGCTATGGCTGTGCTTGTATGTGGCAGTTCACTCCCTGTCATGACCATACAACTTGCACCCTGCTAACCATGCACCCCGCTCTACCAGGAGCTGTGGCTGTGCGTGTATGTGGCACGCTACATGGACTTGCTGTACCTTTTCGAGTCCTTTGGCGTCGAGCTGATCAAGGTAAGGCACACTGGTCAATTATCTGGTGTACATACACATCTTGTTGGTCAATGCGTTGTACATGGTCACACATACGTTACATACACCATGTATGATACATTCATGTTGTATAGGGTCACACTTTTGTTCCGTGTGCTTTTGTACCACCCTCTGTAGTGCCTATAAGAAGCGCTCCATCCACCACCCTCATCGTTCACACGTTCCACCCTACAACCTGCCTCGCAGGTGCTGCATCTCATCGTGGCTGTCGCCATTGTATTGCTCATGCGCTACTCGCCAGAGGTGGCTGGCACCTATGACGCTGATTTTGATGTCGTGCCAAGGGCTGCGATGCTGCTACCGCCCCTCATACTTGCGGTGGTGTGGCACAGGGTGCGTACCCAGGGGGGGGGTCCTCTACCAACAGGGCGGTTTTTTAAGGATGGTTGCAGCTTAGATATGCTGCTCTGCTTGCTGAAACTTTGTGGCACCATGGTAGTGGTGTGGTGTAGTGCGCGTTGGGTCTTGTGGCTGCTAGCATGGGGTTTGTTTACAGCAGTCTTACATATACAGGCAATCACAGCCGCCGTTGCCCCCACACCCTGCCCTCACACCTCTGCGTTTGCGCAGGTACTGCTGATTATCGAGGTGCTGCATCAGTTCAGTAACTACCTGGAAGCCATCGTCCTGATCCCTCAGTTTGTACTGCTGTACCGGCGGCAGAAGTACCAACATTGGGTGGTTGCCTTTGTAGTGCTGGCGGGGGCAGAGGGCGTTGTGAAGAGCCTTCCGCTTTTGATGGACTGGAAGGAACAGCAGACGAGCAACCCTTACGGTGGGTTTTGCAGCAGTGTGTCATGGAGTGGGGTTGGGTGGGTGGGCAGTGCGATGCTATACTAGGGCCAAAGGGCGTTGTGAAGAGCCTGCCGCTACTGATGGACTGGATGGAGCGACAGATTGCCAACCCTGACAGTGGGTATGTAGCAGCGTATGTTGAAGTGGCTTTGGGAGGGTGCGCAGTGTGGTGCTGTATCAGGTGCGGAGGGCATTGTGTGAGGCTATTCCTGCTGATGGATTGGAACAACGCCTCACCCTCTGCCCCTGTTGCTCCCCTGGCCCCTCTCGCTGCTTGCAGACCTGTGTGCTGCCGTCACATTGCTGGCCTGGTGGCGAAGTACAACAACCACCTGCTGCCGATGCCCCACTCTGTGCGGCTGACCACTCCCTGACCTCTCGCTGCATGCAGACCTATGTGCTGCCTTCACTGCAGCTGTGGTCTACATTGCTGGCCTGGTGGCACTTCTCCTCCGGCACCTGGAGACAATACGCCACCAGGGTCTCAACGAGCTTGCCAACAAGCCCGCATTCGATGAAGTGTGGGAGGCGGGCAAGTTTGAGTTCCAAGACCAGCAGGGGGGAAGTGCGCAGGAAGCTGCGGGGAAGGTGCAGGCGGCAGCCAAGCCAAAGGAGGGGCCCTGACCAATTCGTGCTGAGGGTGAACTGTTACTCTTTCTATGTGCAGTTTCAGCTCAGTAGTTTCAGGTGTTTGTACGTTTTATGATTACATGGGTAGCGCGTGTCACATCACTGATGTGGGTTGCATGTCTGTCATTGCCTACAACTGGGCATAGGACTGCTGGCAAGGCACTGAGCGCTCGCGTTCCTTTACAATAATGTTTCTCGGACGTGCGGGAATAGGGTGGCCTTGGGAGCAAGACCGCACCCAAACGTGCTTGACAAGATACATCTTCAATGCAGGGCCTTTGATTAAGCACAGCTCACTCCCAACTCAGGGGAGTGAAAGGAGAATGAGAACTTCTCAACCTGAAGAGGTCTGCCTAGTGCAAACACTCTGAGCTAAACTAAGCAAACTGGTATGGGGAGGCCCCTGTCGGGATCAGCGCCCAACTCAGCACATTTACGCTGTACCCTGTACCCCTGTACCGCAAGGACAGCAGGCTACTAGTGGAGCAGGCTACTAGTGGAGCAGCGGTACTTTAACTCTACGAATGCCAGACAGCTGGCTGCAGCCGCACGTGCTCGCAACCTCTGGCGCCTACAGACTGTGGGTTGGATTTCCAACCGACCCAAGAGTGCTACAACCCTGGCCTTGCAGCCGAATGACTTCAAAGCATGCCCGAGAAAGGCATTGCAAAGGCTATTCCAAATGCTGTGGGAGTTACAATATCATCTCAAATGCTTGCCTGCAACAAATAGATGAATGTGCCACAACAAGTTGTTCACAATGAAGGTTTATGCAAGACGCAGGCATGGGTGTGCCTGGTGCTGAAGTCCCTAAAGTTGTTCACGCATAGCAAGGCAGGAAGGAAACGGGAGGACTACGCCCATGGGCATGATCCCAAGTGTGTTCACAGCAAGGCGGTATGAAGCTGAGCTAGGTTGCACTCATACAAGCGCAGCACTGGCTGCACAGCACACCAAGCGCCCAGGCCGGGGGCAATGCAATGGAATCACAGTGAGAGATCGCACACCATCCTAAGCATGTAAGCGAATGGAATCACAGTGAGAGATCGCACACCATCCTAAGCATGTAAGCGAATGGGTGTGGGCAGTGACGGGGCAGTATTCCGCAAGCCACACTTACTTCCCAATCGGTTCCCCAGGAGACACCATGCAGTCGTACAGTTGATGTACGAGTCAGAACGCTGAGCCGAGCCAGGGAGGGGCTCACCAAGCTGAGCTGAGCCAAGAGCTCTGGCAAGAGTCAGGATTGCTGAGGCTGAGCGCAGCCAAGGGCTCCAAGCATTGTGGAAACGCTGAGCTGAGTCATCGGGCTCAAGGTGAGCCACAGGTGCAGGCTCCTGGAGACAAGCTCCCCCAGGCGTAGGTGCCACATCATGCCAGGAAAAGCAATTGCAGTTGTTGGCAGACGTACCCATCCCAGCTGTCAGTCGGAGCTGTCAAGCATGAGGCATAAACGTCGCGTTATGGCGTATCTTTTATTACCAACAGCGAGGCAACGCTGCCTTGCTGCTGGAAGTGTTAGATACGCCATTTTATAACGTTAACGCCTTATGCGTCAGTTAACCTCAGAGACCATGGTTATCAGCCAGATCAATCCTGAATGCCGCAGACCAGGTTAAGGGGCACGGCGGTGTCGATCTTCCTGGGCTTGGGCAGATTCTGTTGGTTGGGGGTCAGGGGGTCAGAAGATGGAATTTAGAGCCTGTTCAGGAGCTGCAGTTGCAAGGGGAGCACGGGGTGGGCTGGGCAGATTCTGTTTTTCAGGGCAGGAAACACAAAGGGGGAGGTATTGAGCCAGTGGTTGCAAAGGGGAGCCAGGGGTTGGCTGAGAAGCTTAAGTCTGCCTGGGCTTGGGCAGGTTCTGTTGTTTGGCTGCAGGGCATCAGAGGAAGGTACTGGGCCAGTGAAGGAGCTGTGGTCCCTGTCGTGCAACACCCCTCAACCTGCAAACACCTGCTGCCCCTTCAGACCACTCAACAAACCACCAGTAAACAGCGCTCTGGTCACAACCTAGCCTGGGCGGCCATGGTCCACTTGCTCACCCTCCCAGTCAAGCCATCTCGGTCAACAGCCTCCCAATAAAGGCCATCTCAGTCAGCAACCTCCCAGTGAAGACCATCTCAGCCAAGGCTCACCAGGTTTGCCATGATGTCGACAAACTCCTGCAGCGTCTTAGTCAGGCGCGGGTTGAGACGCTTCTCCTCGTCAATGCTGGAGCACGAGAAACCCTGCGGTTGAGCAAAGGAGGACAGGGGCGCTTAACTCCAAAGCTGAGGGTGGATTCTTGTTGTAAACAACCTTGGCAGTGAAGGTTGCAGCAGGTTAGCAGGCAAGGCAACGTTGGAAGTGAAGTTCGAAGCAGGTTAGCAAGCAGGAAGCTGAGAGTTGACAAAGGCAGGCAAGCTTGGTTGTCATTGGGAAGGGTTCAAATGCGGGTCAAAAGCTGCCTGACCAAACCTTTGGAGGTGCTTGCCTGTCCCCGTGGTCCCCATCACAATCTGCCTGTCATCGACCATCAATGTTCATGACCATGACAGCTGTCCATTAAAAACCAGCGGGTCAAGGTAGTCAAGATCTGCAGTGCCCACTACATCCACAAGACCAGCTGCTCACCACGCGTGCCATGCAACAGCCTGCAACGCACCTTGTAGTCGTGCGCTGGATACACAAGTGTGGACGCCGGAAGTGTAAACAGCTGGTCGTGCACGCTGCCGTACAGCATCTCTGAGCTGCCTCCCTGGAAGTCAGTGCGGCCGCAGCCTCGAACCAGCAGTGCGTCACCGGTGAACACCATGCCGCCGCCGCTGGCCGTGTAGAAACTGACGCACCCGGGGGTGTGGCCGGGAGTGGGCAGCACCTGCGCAAGGGGGTGTGGGGCATGGGGTTTTCTTCAAGGTGCAACAAAGTGCAAACAGGTGCAACCTCCCTCTGCCTCACCTTGAAGGTGTGCTGTCCGATGTTGAACACCTCCTGTGGCTTGAAGAAAACATCCGCCTTGGCATTTGCCGCCGCGGCAATGCCGGACTTGAGGTTAGGGAAGCGCTTCTTGAGCTCTCCAGTTCCAGTGACGTGGTCTGAGGGCACGAATAGCATGTAGAGAAGAAGCAGGCAGATTGAATGTGAGCAGCAATTATACTTATACAGCGGGAGCAGCAGATGTCAGCACAGAGAGCAAAAGGTTGGAAATTTTTGGCAAGGTGGTCACAGGAACATGGTCGCCGGCAGGGTGTGAAATGAAATCACACTCATGTAGCATCTCCTTCACATGCACAGCTGTTGGCTAGCGTTGCCACCATTGGCGCCATGTGAGTTGGCTACCGGACATGGCAAGCAGCAACAAGCACATAGCACACACCTGCATGAACGTGTGTGTTGACCGCGAGAACCAGGTTCAGGCCCAGGTCCTGCACCAGCTGTGCATCCCTGTTGCAGTGCAGGAGGGCAAGGACATCGACACGCGTTCATCCCCCCGGGCTCGCCAGTAAGTGCATGGTGGTAAGCGCTGAATTTGACTGGTTCAGTCCGCAGCAGCAACCCGGTCCCACCTCGCGACATGTTCCACGACAGGATCGATCAGCAGGGCCTCCTTCGTGTCGGTGTCGGCCAGCAGGTACGTGTAGGTGGAAGACTCGGAATCAAAGAGCTGACGGAAGAGCATGGGAGCCATGGGTGCAGGCGCGGTGCTTACAGCGGCAGCGGCAGGAGCGGCAACGGTCGCAACAGCTGAACTGGAAGAGCAGGAGCAAAGTATAGGCATTGTGTAGGGGGCTTGGGCAAAGCGTTGAAGGGCCAAACCATAGCCTGCCACGTGTCCTAATCCCCGCGTACTGAAGGTAGCAAGCCTGGTTGCAAGCGTCGTGTATCGGAGCAGGCATTGCACTTGGTGCGTGCTTCACTTCGACACGCATCAGGATGAGCGCAGCAGTGGAACGGTTGCCCGCCCAGGTATTTGGGTTGGATACTGTCGGAACACTGTGCACGGGACCCTGCACTGCAGCATATGCATGAGAGGTGTGCCTAAGCGATAGGCTTAGCGCTTTTCCTGTGCTCAGCATGGCATGGCTGCCTGGGCGCATGGGCAGTGCATTCAACGCTGTGTTCAACGCTTGAACCTCCAGCCAGTTTTCTGTGGTTGAAGGTGTCAGCACAGAATGGGTACCGGTGAGTAATAACCAACCCATAGGCCACAGCTGAGAGCCACGTCTGGCCTCAAGTACCCCAATCATCAACTCGCAGACTGTTAGTTATTAAGGGACTCCCACTGCGGGAGCCTCCCATTGTGCGAGGCCTCCATCATGGGAGCCTTGTAGAACATGAGGCAAAGTTAAGTGCGGAAGCCCAGCCTCATGGTACTGGTGACAACCGCTACTGTCTCGAAGACATGGTCAACATGGACAGTACCAACTTCAACTGGTACCGCCAACTTTCCATGACAGCCTCCCTTTTCCCTGTCAGCATGCTGCTGGCTGTCATGCACAATCTACACGCCAAACGAGGCTCTCAAGCATGGCTCAAGTGATCCCCTCCATTCCCACCCGGGCATGCCCCTCCACGCCCACTGGCCTCTTCATCCTGATGCGCGGCGGCGCCAAGGTGTTTACGGAGCGAGCAGGTTAAAGGTTGTAGTGTGTCTTCCTTGCACAACGTGGTTAGCCTGCTCATCGTCAAGAGAAGGCCTCTGTGAGCCCTTGTGGCGCCCTACTGACTGTGGAGTGGCCTACCCCTAGCTTCTCCCCGGCCCTTTCAACAGCTCAGTTCATTGCTCGCTCCTGACTGGGGCAGGGGATAGGGTGGCAGCAATGCCTAGCCTGCACTTCAGGTGTTGTTATGCTCTCAGCTAAGCTCATTGGTATTCAGCCCTTGAAGCAGCAGACCCTGCCATGCCCAGCATTTGCGCCGCCTTGTCACAGCAATCATCTATCATGCTGGCAGCAGCACGAACGTTTCAAGCACCTGGCAAGAGGCATCGGCCACACTCTCACCACTGCTTGACCTTGACCACATCCAACCACATCCATCGGCCATGCCGAGTTTGTTGACAACTGCTGACTGGCACAGCCTGCATCCAAGCTCGACTGGCTTGTCCGCTGAGGGCTGGCATGGCACAGTCTTCGACCGGTTTTGGCTGCTCAAGGTAAGCTGTTCATGGCATGATCAGCAAGCGTCTGCAAGCGTGGCAAGCAACGCTTCACACTCATCGTTCGCACTTAGGCACAGTCTTTGCAACAGCGGGACCCGCCCCACAAAGCGGCGTGCCATGCGCGGCAGCAGCGTCTCAAGGCTGCTGCCTGGCCTGCTGCTCGTTCTTGCGATCCGCTGCATCCCGCTGGCAGTCCATGCACAGTTCCCCTATGGCACCAAGCCAGCTGTGAAGCCCTTGGCATGCTCGTCCAGCGAAGCCACTGTGCAGCTATGCAGCGTTGGCAAGGTCAACGGGCCGTTCCTGGGAGACATACACCCTGGTGAGGCGTGCTGCATGATTCATGGCATGTTGGCAACAGCGGGAAGTTCAGTGTGTGGTGTGAGCAGCCTGTGACACAAGCAAAGGCAACTGTGCACAGCAAGCAACTGCAGCTCATCCTCAACAGCTTGCTTGCTGCACTTAGCGTTGTGAAGTGGTATTGTGGTCTCCGTAAGCTTGACAGTGGCTGGTTGTTGATGGCAACTGGCAATGGGTAATTGACACTTGCGAAAAAAAAAAACGACGGGTTGCAACAGACGGCAGCAGTAGGTAGGATGCAACTGTTTCGATGAAGAGGGAGAGGAGCTCTTGAATTCAGGTTGCACGCTCTCATGCTCTCAGGGATCCATTGTGCTGCGCCATTCCGTCTTCAAGCCCTCTCCCCGACACTGATTTGACACCCCCTAACCGCAGATAAGGATCTGCTCAAGGCGCTGGATGCGCGCTCCTGCGAACGATAGATTATCCTCCTGTAAGGCAGACAAGGAAAACCCCCTTCCCATACCTCCAAACCCCCTAACCGCAGATGAGGGCCTGCTCAAGGCGCTGGATGTGCGCTCCTACAACCAAGAGATCATCCTCCTGCTGTCAACACCCCTCTCAACCGCCTGTTCTCACCCTTCTTTCCACGCCTCGACGTCCCTGACCGCAGATGAGCGTCTGCTCAAGGCGCTGGATGTGCGCTCTCACAACCGAGAGATCATCCTTCTGCTGTAGGATCACCACCCCTCTCATCCGCAGCTTTTCACTCCTCCCTGACATCTCCTGACCGCAGATGAGGGCCTGTTCAAGGCACTGGATGTGCGCTCCCACAATCGAGAGATTATCCTCCTGCTAGGCTCAGCAGGCAAGCAGATGCTGCCGCTGTTGCAGACGATCCGCGACCTGGAGCTGCTGGGTTATGCACACGTACTGCCTCTAGCAAAGGACGCGGACACCTGCAGCAAGATCGCCAAGCACATTGCCGACATAGGCTGTGCGCATTCCAGCTTCAAGCTGGGGTTGCCGGAGGATGTGCTGAAGGAGCTGGGGCAGTCTGCGGCAAAGGTGGACCTGTTTCACAACAAGTGAGGAAAAGTGTGGGTACTGCAGATTGTTGTGTGCAGGTGGAGGACGTCAGGGAGAGGCAATCTGTGGATGTGAATGCAGACGCTTGAAGAATCTTGGTATTCTTGTGGCGGACCTGTTTCACAACAATTGGGAGTGAATTGTGGGCGCTGAGAGTGTGGGGCAACAGACAGGGCTGCTCACAATGCATTCCTCATGAATAACGGAATGCTGCTCATATGAGAACCCTTTACAAGTACCTGAGCACAGTGCCCTCCTTCCTGTCCCTGCCACCTCAGGTGGCGCACTGCGGCGAGGGCAGTCCAAGCTGCCTACAACGTTTTTGTTCTTGATACCAATGTGAGAATGTTTTCATGACCCCTATAAATTCTTGACTAGAGTCCCCCTTCCTGTCTGTGCCACCTCAGGTGGCGCACTGTGGCAAGGGCAGTCCAAGCTGCCTACAACGTTTTCCTTTTAGACACCGACGTACTATTGTTTGACGACCCATACAAGTATTTCAAAACAACACCTTTCTCAGCTTACCAGCTGTTGGCTCAGGTGAGGTGACGAGGATAAGTGGGGGAAGGGAGCTTCAAGGCACCTCCGTTCTCAGGGTTCGAAGGGGGAAGCAGGGGAGCGTGGGAGGAGGGAAGGGGGTGGGCAATAGAGGGGAGCGTGCAGCGCCCTCTGAGTTGTCCAGCTGTTAGCTCAGGCGAGGTGACATGCTAAGGGGGGGAAAGGAGCTTCAAGGCAGCTGTATTCTCAGGGGTGAAGGGAGGGAGGCAAAGCAGGGGGGAGCACTGCGGGTAGAGATTTGTAAGGAGCGACGAAAAGGAGTGAACATCAGAGATCTATGCTTAGTAGAAGGGGTTGTTTAGTGCCTGGCCAGCAACACTGAGCAGCAACACAGTGTACTGAGCCGCGCTGCCCCTCAAGTCAGCATCAACCCAGTGCTGAGCCCGGAAATTTACCCCGGGGTTTTAGCCCCTGAGGTCTCAGTTCGGGAGTTTTTTACGTAGAGGATCTTGGGGGCCCCGGGATCTGATCCTGCAAGGAGTCGTATGCGCCCTCAAGCGCGCGGCACCCTACAGGCGGTGACCGCCACTCCCATCCGCCCCTCCTGCCACTTCCCCTGCCCGACATGGTTGCCTTGATATCACGACTTCCCTCTCTTGATCTCTCGCGCTCTCACCTCCCTCCACTGTGAACACCTGCTGTCTCATTTAGCCCAAACGCCTGACGTTGCCCTTGCGTGCTGCTCCTTCCCTTGTTCTCCCAGACCTACCACATCTAGACTTATCTACCAGATCGCGATCTATCTACCAGAATTAGATTTATTGACTACCTCTGACCTGTCTGTCTGTCTGTCTGTCTGTCTGTCTGGGATCAGGTGCAGCTAAGAGACCAACAGGAGGACTACAACACAGCGCAGGAGCTTGACCCAGGCATTTTGTACATCCAGGTATAATATTGGGCGAGGGTTATTTCACTTCAGTCACGCGCACGTATATCAAGTGATATCAAGTTTCAAGTTTCAAACTTGAAGTCGACATGTGTATGGTCATCAAGCACCCAGCTGTTTGCCAGCATCGCTCTCTGCCTCGTTCGACTGCACTGCGGTGCGTATTGTGTTGCACCAAGGACGTTGCACTGTGGCCAATCAGCCACCCACAAAGCAGCCGCAGGGAGGGCCGCCCTTGCTTTCTGCCCCTGCGCCTGCTCGTCCGCACATGTCCCCCACTCACTTTACACACTTCCCACACTTCCACGCGTTTTCCATCCGCTACTTCACCCCCTGCAGAACGCCGGCCCGTCGGGCGCAGCTGCCTGGGTGGTTGCTGAGGTGGCAGACCGGCAGTTGAGGCTGGCCGATTCGAAATTCGAACCGCTCGCCGTGCTGGCCCTGCCCCGCTCCTGCGGCCTTATGCAGCAGGAGGGGCTGAACGACGCGGTTGCTGCGGCGGCGCTGGGGGCGCTGCTCCCCGGCCCCAGTCTGCTGCGCTGCAGGGGCGCAGGCTCAAACATCTCCTCCCTCTCGTCCTCCACCTCCTCCACCTCCTCAGCCTCCTCCGCCACCGCCGCCGCCTTCTCAGCCGCCACTGCGCCCAGCGGCGGCTCCGCGAACGCTGCGGCTGCGACGCTCCTATCCGCCGCTGAGCGTGCGCTCAACTGGGCAACACGCGTGCAGGGCGACGCGGCGGCGACACTACACCCTGCGCTACAGGCGGCTGCAGGGGGCGGTACGACACCCCTGCGATGGGTAAACCTAGAGGTGCCTTCAAGGTGGGCTGAGGAGGCTGTCGGTGCAGGGGCGGGGAC
>JAWZTI010000881.1:0-19283 GCA_039880955.1 Chlamydomonas urium
CACCATGGCCCTTGCCCTGTGCAAAACTGACACGGGCCTCCTCAGCACTGCTTGTTCACCTTCAAGCACTCCTGCCACGTCTCCCCACTCCTTCAGGCCTCACCACAAACTCCCCTCACTACTCAGGCATACTCACTTCAAAATCGACATGGGCCGCCTCAGCACTGCCCTGTGCAGCAGCGCCTCATTCACCCTCACGCACTCCTGCCACGTCTCCAAGGTTGCCTCATCCAAGGGTGTGCTGCGCTCTGACCCAACCACGCCCGCCAGAACCACTGGGGACGGGCTGCACTCTCCCAGCACATCTGTTAGCAAGGACGCAAGGCCAACGGCACTTGAGAGGGGTGGGCAGCATGAGGGGCAGCAAGGCAAGCTGAAAAACTGCTGTCAACACCACTGGGGAGGGGCTACACTCTCCCAGCACATCTGAGAGCACAGAGACAGGGCCAAGGACAAAGATTAAGCAGACTTAAGGCCAACCAGGCAATTTTAAAGTCCACTGGGAGCCACAGTCCAAGGCTGCTTGGCAACCGTCCTGGCCTTGGCTTGCCCCCGCACAATATCCGATGATAGCCCACATGCACGCCACTCGCCCACACGGGGTTATCACCAAGCCCTCAGCAACACCTAATTTTCCTTGCCCCCACCTACATCGCCTTTGCCAACCAGAAAGCGATTCCTCCGTCCCCTCACCCACGTGCATGCCGCCCTGGCGCAACGCTGCTACGTGAGAGCCCTGCATTCCCAACGCAGCCCTATTCCCAGACCCGCCTGCGGTGCCTTTCCAGACCTGCCTACGGTGACTTTGTTGCACAATGCTTGCCCCTTCATCCCCGACTCACTCACGTGCACGCCCCCTTGGCGCAGTGCCTTGACCGCCTGCCCCCTCGCGTGTGCAGCCCCGTTTCCATACCCACATATGAAGCCTTCATAACACGACCATCGTTTCTGCCCCCCGACTCACCCACGTGCACGCCGCCCTGGCGCAGCGCCTTGACTGCCTGCCCCCTTGCATGTGCCAGCGGGTGCCTCATGCCCATGACCACCCGCGACACACCAGCCCCCAGCAGGGCCTGTACCGCGGCGGTATCGCCGTGGCAGTCCCCGCTCTCCAGGTTGAGGTAGGCTGTACTGCCGCGGGCTGCATCGCGCGCCTGCTGTACCGCCTGTACCTCGGCTGACACGGTGCCCTGTGCAGGCATGTAAGCGGTATGTGAGGTCAGGTCACCCGTTCCCAGAAGAAGAGGGATTTCAGCCCGTGGGCGTGATTCAGCCCAGCTTGACCCCTGGCAGGTCAAGCCTGCTTGTAAGATGTCACAAACGTGATGACTGACATGGCAACAATGCATAGCCCATGCAACACCAACCATGTGCACCCAGCCACCACTGTGCTTCTTGCACGTCCACACCTCAACCCTCCCACACACTTGCCATCTCCGCCGACACACACCTGCGCTCTGAGGAAGGCTGAGGACAGCACCCGCCCTTGGGTCGACACAAGGATGCAGCCAGCATTGGGGTGCGGCTGCGACAAGCCTGCACAAGCAGCCATGCGGAAGGTCCAGGACATGGTTGCTGGGTGAGCTAGGGCACGTGCTTCAACAGTGCGC
Organism: Chlamydomonas urium; assembly: GCA_039880955.1. Taxonomy (NCBI): domain Eukaryota; kingdom Viridiplantae; phylum Chlorophyta; class Chlorophyceae; order Chlamydomonadales; family Chlamydomonadaceae; genus Chlamydomonas; species Chlamydomonas urium. The sequence continues at coordinate 1,611 of JAWZTI010000881.1, forward strand.
AACTCACGCTGGCCCTCCTTTGAAGCCTCAACGCAGCAACTGTCACATGGGGTAGCTGAGCTGCAAATGCAGCTTTCTGTCATCCATAGCTTTCAATGCTGCCAACGCAGCACCCTGCTGGTTGTGTCAAAACCCAGTGATGAAGCAAGTGTGTTCCTGAATGCCCTGCATGGAGCTCACCAGCCGAGCTGTCTGCTAGCTTGGCCGCCTGCTGCAGGTAGGACAGGTCGTCCACTGCACAGCAACAACCAGCATGGCATGGCATGGCACAAGGGTGTGGCGCCACTTAGGACCACCCAATTCACGCGCCAGCAGCGCCAACGCGTGAACCGAGCTGCATCGCGTGTGCCCGTTGCTGGTGCTGCTGCTGCTGCTGCTGCTGCACTCACACGACAGCCGAGTGGCGCTGGGGGTGGCATCCGAAGGGGCAGCTTGGACCTGCGCCGCACAGGGCAAACAGGCCACGATAGCAGGCTTACAACCCGCTCCCATCGCTGCCATAAGCCATACTACGCCTGCTGCTGCCGTCGAGCGTCTTGCCTGGCTGCGAGCGTGCCTCCTGGGCTGGGTGAGGTGCGCAGAGGGTGTGGTCCATGCACATGGGCTGCACCCGCGAGGCAAGCTCGCTGCGCCGTGTCGACAGCTCTGCATGGCTCCTTGGCTGCTGCTCCCGATTTGCACGCTACCGCATGCGCGCTGCGAGCGCCTGTGCACTTCAATATAGCAACGATCACGATCGACTGGCAAACCAAGTTACTAGAGCTTGTAATCCAGCGGAAAGTGCAGGCTGATTGAATTGGCGGCCGTAGGGTGTACGCGATCATGCACAGGCCTGCAACACCAAGGTCGCCCAACCGAATCGGTTGCCCACGTTGTCAGCACCAGCGCACAGCGTTGTATATGGGGCCTTGGCCCTGGCAGTTGTAATGACGGCAAGGTTATTCAGCCCTCTTGCAAGTTTGTTTGCTACATCGTCCGCAAAAATAAGCCATCAAAATTAATCAGATTTCTACCAGCATCACTTTCACAGTGGCACAGCCGTGGAGAAAACTGCTTTTCACAATTCTGACACAAACAGGTCGATGAATTGGGTTAGTTGCTGAAGTCGTAGTGCTTGTTGATGGCCTTCTTCACATCCCAGGTGCACGACATGCCGGCGGGGAAGGTGCACAGGTCGCCGGCCTTGATCTCCACAGGTTCACCACCTGCATGGTAACAGGGGCGACCGATGAGGAGCAGGTGAGAATCAAACATCATCATTGAAGAATGCTGACCCCAACACACGTGGTGCGCTCCTAGCGCTGCTGGCTGGTCCATTCTGTCTCCCGTAAACATCTGCTTCCTCGGGCTCCCTAGCTGCAGGCAGCCCACTGGCGCAGCACCTCAAAAATAAGTGCTCAACCCTTCCACAGGCACTGAGAGTGGTTTCCCAGGATGTTACAACGCTGAGCTTGGTCTCTTTCCCCCTTCCCCAGCCTGTCACAAAAGATTGGCAGCGCACCGTCAGGTGTGACGATGACCTCGCCCTCCAGCACGTACGCGGTCTCGGTGCTGCCGTAGGTCCTGCGACCAGCCATTGATGAGCAGCGACGTTCTTCAATGGCTGGCAGCGTCAGTTGATGCTGGCAAGCGAAGAAAGCTCTAACCTGGCTGTGTACATGGGCTTCTGCAGGTGTGGGAGCTTGCCCCTGCGCCACCGCTATCCAGGGCGGCGCGAATGGCAAGGCCTCAGCCAACAGGTGCACAGGCGGCAGGCCACCTGCCACGCCCAGTCCATCAGGCCCCGTTGACCCAAGGGTGGGCTGCCCCTCCCCCTGTCCCATCGCTGCCCCTGCCCAGCCCCTGCCCCTGTCCCAGTGCTGCCCCTGCCCAGCCCCTGCCCCTGTCCCATTGCTGCCCCTTGGTGAGCTAGCCAGGCTGGAAATCTGGCCCAGCAAGTCGCGTATGTCTGACTGCAATGCCCTGAGCGCTGCCTTTGCTTCTCACCAGGGAAAGTTGGACACACCGCAGCTCCAGGTGGGCCACTGCCTCACGCACAGCTAGCTGCTGAGCCAACACTGTGCAGTGTGGCGCTGACTGCAAGACCTTGGCCAACAACTGTATGTGTGGCCGACCACCTGCCGCTCACAATGTGTAAGGTCCTATGCACCCATCCGACTGTCCCTTGTTGCTCACCAGGGGAACTTGGACACACCACAGCCCCAGGTGGGCCACTGCTTCACGCCCAGCTTCTGCACAGGTCCGTCCGCACAACCAGGGTCAAGGCAAGTCGTGAGGCGTCACAGGCGGTGGTGCTTGTGGCAATGTACGCACAGGCCTCGAAGGGCATGGAGCTCTTTGGGTAACGCACTCTAGACCCCACCCAACGTTTGTGCCAGCCAGCACGGTAGAAGCTAACCCTTGGACCCTGCTCGGCAAGCCCACATGGCGGCACCCCTGTAACACATACCTGTAGCGTCTCTGGTGCAGGGTTGCGTTGCACGCTGATCTTGCCGCCCGTCTTGGCCGCTGCTGCCACCACCATGGGGCGGCAACCCAGGACAGCACGCCTGGGAGGGGCAGCGGCTCAAGCACGGTCAGTATGCTGCTGCTGCACTGTGGTGGTGGAGGTGGCGTGACAGGCATGCTGCTGGGGATGGAGCTGCAATGGGCGTCCAAAGCATTGGTAAGTTCCTGCTAACGTTCTTACCTGGGTGCAGTGCATGCACCAGCAGGAAAGGTTCGTGCTTGCACTGCCATCGCGGTGTGCATCTGATGCGGAACAGCTGGCTGAACAGCATCAAGGACCCCACACATGCTTCACACTCACTGTTGCTCCACATCGTGCACATTGCATGCACCGCACTGCAACCCCTGAACGCCCAGTCGCGCCGCGTACGCAATGTCTTCGGTGCTGCAGGCAGCCCGCGTAGGCAGCACTGCACACTCGGGCGAGCTGTTGGGAGGCTGGGCATCGCTGGTGTTCATTCTGGTCGGCATCCACGTGGCAGCGCTGTTCTTGTGGGTCATCCTGTGCGCCACGCAGAGCCTACGCGGCGCTCCCAGCATCGCGAAGGAGGACAAGCAGGAGTGAAGAAGGGCCACCAGTGCTAGCACAATAGCAGCAGCGCTGGCAGCATCAGCAGCAGCACCAGCAGCACGACGACAAACACACGTTCAACAGCCACAGCCTGCTCTGAAACTTCACAAGGGAGAAAAAACGCGGCGGCAGTTACATGGCAGCTCCTCCAATGCCCATCCCGCCCATCCCCTCTGGCGCGCTTCTCAACAGCAGCAGCGGCAGCGGCGCCCCCCTCCCAACGCTGCAGACCAAGCGCAAGGTCGTGCTGCCAGAGGGCCTGGCAGGGCACCACTCCATACCCCACCACGGCGACCCCTGGCACCAGTGGGAGGGCTTCGTAGTGATCCTCGTACTGCTGCACATCGCGGTACTGGCGTTCTACAGCTACGTCCTGTACAGGGAGCGGCGGGACAAGCGCGAGCGGCGGCGTGTCGCAGGCGGCAGCAGCGTTATCAAGGGCGAGGGCATCAGGGGCACCAGCGGCGCAGCAAAGGCGGTGAGCAGCCCGCTCAGCGGCTGGCGCACCCCCAAGGACATTCTGGAAAAGCAGCGCCTGGGCAAGGCATAGTTTTCTCGGTTTGGGGCCAAGGATTGGGGGGCGCTGGTGGCACTTTGCTGGCCTGGGCATCACATGTAGTGCGCTGGGAATGACTGCTTGTGGCTGGCGCACCCCCAAGGGCATCCTGGAAGAGGGGCGCCCGTCACGACATAGGCGTTGCGTTCGGGTCAGGAGTGTGGGGCCGCTATCGGCACCCTGCTGGTCCAGGGATCACGCAAAGCAAACGCAGGGCAGTCTAGGCGGAGGTGTGCAGCGGTCGCCGCACCTTGAAGCACATGGTGCGCCCTGAAAGAGCAGCGGCTGGTAACGGCATAGGCGTCGGTGGAGCTAGGGATGGGCGTTGCTGGCTGGCACCCTGCTGGCTGTCAGTCACGGGTGGCACTCATGCCTCCAGATATTCATGGATTTTCGTTGGGGTCTCGTTTTGGCACCCTAGTAGGCCTACTGGTGGCACTGCAGGGATCACGCCTCCACTCACTCTACTCCTCCGCACTTGGTTTTGCCTCACCGTGGAGGTCAGGAGGAGCAGCGGTTGGGAAAGGCAGGGGAATGTGCTGGGGCAGCATCAGCTGCTTCAAGCCTGTGGGGCGTCAGTCACTCAAGGGGAGGTGGTAGGCCAGCCCAGGGCAGCTGACACATAGCAGCTGGCGCCTCTTGCCCTCGCCCCTAGGACAGGCTTGAGCAGCAGCGGTTGGGCAAGGCTAGCAGCTGCAAGGCGAGAGGGCTCTGACTTAGAGCTGTCCTACAAAGGAGTTGTTTTGGGACGTAGCTGCAGGGTGGCTGCAGTAGCCCGATTCCTGGACGGCTGCATTGACAGCTGGGCGATGAGCGCCCCATGGGCATCAACCTGGCCTGTGGGAGATGAGTCATCACTGATGTCATGCTCTTGTCAATCGGAGCACGTGCTGCAGAGCAGCAAGCGTGGGCTGATGTTGACCTACCGGCAATCTGTCAAGTTGACTTGCAAAACGGTGCCTCAGATCGTTCCTGCACAACAGCTATGGATCCATGTTTTGAATGCCCATTCCCGCTTATTGGGCATACGTTGGCTGTTGCCCCAGCAGCCTGCTCCATGTCAAATGGCAGAAATCTCCACACCTCTAACTCCAGTGTTTTTGAGGTCAAGCTCTGAAGCAGCCATTCTGCACGATGCTGGCAGCAACGCAGCGCGGCTTGGCCGCCAGGTATGATGCTGCGCAGCCAGCCTTTGCGCTCCCAGCCTCACCGTCACAAAGCGAGCGCTCACTGCTGCTTCTCTTCGACACTATGGATTCCGCTGCGTCAGGAACCTGGCTGCGGCAGCCAGGGCGCTGGCCGTTCCCCGCCTTGCGCCGCGCCGGCGCTGCGGCATGAGCTGTGCTGCTGGCGCAAAGGCTGGCGACTATGTGCAGGTGGGTACCTACCAGACGACTGTGTGGTGTTGCAAGCAGGACCCGCTTCAGGTTCCATGAACAACTAGTGCAGTGGGCTTGTGGTCTTAGTACGGGCTGCATGGAACATGCACTACGTAACACTGTTGCGAACAAGGAGGCTGAAACAGATCGGGCAGGCGATCAAGGCAGCATCAGGCTTGTTTTGGCAGCAGTGACAGTGAAGGGCTCAAACTGTCAGAACGCAGTTAATCCGCCCTTTGGCTTGTGGGGAAACGCTTGACAGGAAGGCAAGGCTTATCACCAGGTTCGGAGGGGAGGGGAGGGGAGGGGATAATCCGCCAGCCTGCCTGCCTGCAGCTCCGTGTGCCACCTCAGATGACCATGTAAAGCACATTGTTTGCACCCTTGTCGATCAGTCCCGGTTGACCAGCAAATGTGTTCGTCATCGCACCTTCACTGCGGCCTTTCAGTCATGCCTGTCAGCTCCTGTTCTCCTGGGTCTGGTGTGTGCGCGGTAGGGTGTGGGGGCAGCTTTCCCTGCGTACCACTACCTTCCTGAACGCATGTTCACGGGCGGAGTTTTTGCCTTTCTCTCTTTCTTTCGTCTGTGTGCAGGTGCACTATACCGGCACCCTTGATGATGGCACCGTGTTCGATTCCTCCCTTGAGCGCTCCCCACTCGAATTTGTGGTTGGCGCTGGCAAGGTGAGAGGAAGGCGCAGGGGCAGGGAAGGGGTTGAGGGCAAACCACAGCGCAGGGGGCTATGATTTCGCACCTTCTAGCAGGCAGGCAGGCAACTAGGACCAAGGTGAGAAGATGGTTGAGCACGACCATGGGGCATGACATGTGTTCATTCCACAAGCTGGTAGCCGCCTGTTTGCTGCTGGTCCACACCCTCCTCTCCTGCCTCAGGTTATCAGGGGCTTTGACCAGGCAGTCACTCGCCTCGACAGCTATGCGCCAGTCCTACCTGTACTTATTCCATTCATACTCTTGACCCTGCCTTCCTCAGGTTATCAGGGGCTTTGACCAGGCAGTCACTGGCCTTGAGCTGAACGGAACCCGCAAGGCGCGCATTCAACCCGAGGACGCTTACGGTGGGTCTCGTGGATTGGTACCGCCTCCAGCCAGCTGTCATGTGGGACAAATTATCAGTGATGATGCACATGCATAGTGTTCTGAGATGCAATCACATGCACACTTTCAATATGGCGGAGCTTCAGGTCTGGCTGTGTTCCAGGCGGCTGGCCAGCTTTGATGCTTGCTACTGAGTCATAAGGCCACTGCTGCATTTGCAGGCCTGCGCGACGACAAGCTGGTCATGCGCTTCCCAGCCGACGCTGCACCCAAGGGCCTGGAGGCAGGCATGATGGTGAGGGCATGTGTGGCTCAAAGAGTGGCTTAAAGTGCGGGCACGGGGAGTACTTGCCCAGCCCCTCCGGCGCGGATGCAGGCATGGCGACCAGCAAGTTTTGAGGAGCATGTAGGCATGTTTTGACACAGTAGGAAGAGCACTTTTGGTGAAAGGAGTGGCCTGTGAATGTTATTCAACCTTCCAAGTGCCTGCTGCTGTTTCCGTTTCCCTCAGGTGCAGCTGTCCACCGGCCAGGTGGCAACTGTCACTCAGGTGGACCCTGTTGACGGCTTCATCCTCGACCTCAACCCCGAGCTGGCAGGTGTGGAATGGTGTGGGGGTGGTTTGTTTGGAATAATNTTGCCAGGCAGGTGGCGACCGTTACTCAGATGGTCCCTGTTGACGGCTTCATGCTCAACCCCGAGCTGGCAGGTGTGGAATGGTGTGGGGATGGTTTGTGTGAACAGTGTGACGACCGCCACTCAGATGGACCCTGTTGGGGACGGCTTCATCCTCGACCTCAACCCCGAGCTGACAGGTGTGGAATGGTGTGGGGGTGGTTTGTTTGGAACAGTGTGGCGACCGTCACTCAGATGGACCCTGTCGACGGCTTCTTCCTTGACCTGAACCGCCAGCTGGCCGCTGCACGCAGCAGTGTGGGAATGACAGGTGTGAAATAGTGTGGGGGCAGAGTTCTGGTTGGGCTGACCCCCAAGGAGAGGAGATGGCAGGTAACTTCTTCTCACATCCTGTTTCGCAAGTCATCACTCTCCCCTCTTCTCCGCTTGTACAGTGCTGTGTTGCACAGGCAAGGCGCTGACCTTTGACATCAAGCTGGTGGGGCTGACCGCAAGGAGAGGAGATGGTAGGCAACATCTTTTCACCTCCTGTATTGTAACTCATCACTTTCCCCTATCCTCCCCCGCACCCTGCCGATGTGCACAGGCAAGGCGCTGACCTTTGACGTGAAGCTGGTGGGGCTGACCCCCAAAGAGAAGATGAAGAAGGCAACCTTTGGCGCCGGCTGCTTCTGATAAGTAATGCAAACAGGTGGAGGGGGGAACGCTGTGAGATGATACTCCAAGTCAGATTTTACGTGCTGTCAGATGATTCCTCAAGGGTGTCATACTTGCACAAAGTTACAAAAGCAAAGCAAAGATTGGTAGCTGCCTTTGGGCTGAGATTCTGGCATATTGACGCTGCGAACCTTTGATGTGGAGCTTACCTCTGCCCTTCCCCCCTGCCCCCTCCTGCTCCTGTCCTTGCCCTCTACACGGGTGTGGAGCTGGCTTTCCAGCGCGTGCCTGGTGTCCTCACCACCGAGGTGGGCTACACCAACGGCAACACCGACGCACCCACGTACGAGGAGGTGTGCAGCGGACAGACTGGGCACGCCGAGGTGGTGCAGGTGAGAGGGCTGTGTGGTATGTGTAGATTACAATCTAACTTCTGTGTGGGGTGTGGTGAGGATTGGAGGGAAGGCAGCTTGTGCAAGTGGAGACAAGCAACTGGGGGTTGTTTGTGGAGCGGTCAACAGACAGGGCATGCAGAGGTGGTGCAGGTGAGAGGGGTGATGATGAATGACTGATGCACAAAGGAGGGGAGGTTTCTGGTGCAAGGCAAGACAGGCAGGTGGGGGACTGTTTGTGGGGCATTGAAGGCAAAACGGACAGACCGGGCGCGCTGAGGTGGTGCAAGTGAGGGGCGGTTTCGTGAGCAATGGAGGGAAGGGGGTTTGAATAAGTGGTGACTGGCAGTCCTTGGGCTGTGTGTGGCGCGGTGAAGGCAACGTATAACGAAAGCTTCAGAAAGGCCTGCACGCGTTGGGCGTCAGTCCTCTGCTGAGGTCACCGCCTGGTAATGAAGGTTGTTGCACCTCTTACAACTCTTGCGCAGGTTCATCTGTTCCTCCTTGAACCCTTGCAGGTACATGTCTTGCAGAAAGAAAGAAAGAACTACGCCCAAAGGCGTGGGTTAAGGAAAGGAATGGGCTCAGGCGAAAGCCTGCCGCCACTCCCTACCGAGGGGGAGAGGGAGGCAACTCAAAAGCTGCCGACCCTCCCTGCTGGTTATGTCTTGCCGCAGCTCTGACCCAGCTCTCACTCTTTCAAAACTGCGCAGGTGACATACAACCCAGACGAGGTGTCTCTTGAGAAGCTGCTGGACGTCTTCTGGGACAAGCACGACCGTGAGTGGGTTGCAGGGGCGGTTACGGGACTGGACAAGCACGGCATTAGGGGGGCTGTGTGCCACAGTGTGTGGTGACTTGAGCCCTGCGAACATGGGCACATGTGTAGCATGCACAGTGTTACAATGTAACATTTGAACAAGTTGTTATGTGTAGCGCTTGGAGTGTTGCAATGCCTGGTGATGCTGGCACTCTTTGCATGTCTCCAACCGCCACTCACCCAGCAAGCCACCTCATTTGCAAGGCAAGCCATGTCTACCACATCCGCTTTGATGGCCCTCCCATTTGCCTGCCTGTAAGCCCAGCTGTGCTGCCTCTTTCCCTCTCTGCATGCTGCCTTACACCGCACAGCCACCACCCTGAACCGCCAGGGCAACGATATCGGCACCCAGTACCGCAGCGGCATCTACATCCACGAGCCAGAGCAGAAGGAGGTGGCGGAGAAGTCGCTGGCCAAGGCGCAGGTGGGTGTAAAATAGTGTCGGTGATTGAGGCGCTGCAGATGGGCCTGCTTGGTTGGTGAGCTGCAGAGTGCTTCAACAGTCAAGGCTGTTAGCCAAGGTCCAGGCGAGGCGTTGAGGGTGTGAAGTGTGGAGAGCAGAGTGTCAGGGGAGTGTCCTTGGCATGGCTGCTCGGGGAATAGGGGGAACTCATAACCAATGTCAGTACCAGCGCGCACTTCAGAGGCAGCTGCTTCCATGCCCGTGTCCACTCAAATGTACATCCTTCGCCCCTGCGTCAATGTGTCCATGCCCAGGCCAAGTTCAAGGCCCCCATCACCACTGAGATCAAGCCTATCGAGAAGTACACCGCTGCTGAGCCTTACCACCAGCAATACCTGGCAAGGGGAGGCCGCAATGGCAACCCCCAGAACCCTGGCAAGGTAGGCAGGAGGGAGGGAGGTGGGCTGGGGGTGCAAGCCAGGAAGCGGTGATAATTCACAAGGTCGCGGCAGCTGGAATCAGATTGCCTGCCAAGTTTGTGCGTTGTGAATGACTTGATGGATGGACAGTGCATTTTGCAGTCAACGGCGCATCACCAGCTATGAGGCCCTCTGTGCGCAGGAGGGTGCTGTGAGAAACTGGCGAGCGCTTTTTCTGATTTCTGCGTGACTCAACCATATGATTCATGCTGTGATGCAGGGCTGCACTGACCCCATCCGCTGCTACGGGTAAATCGCTTCGCCTGGCGACCGCGACCACGGTATACCTGCAGGCTGAGCGTACATGAGCACAGCGGCGCGGACATATTATCTTTGTTGTTTGTTGTTTTGTCGTGATGTGTCATGTTGAGATTGCAGTTGAGAAGCCGAAGCAGGCGTTCTTGTCACATGAGTCATGTGGTGACCTCATCTGCCGAGGAACTGGCCCAAACAAGCACACAGGAGAAGAAGCAGTACTGTCCTGCAGAGGAAGCAGGTATGTATGGGGCTACCACTGCTGGCTACTAATACTAATTTGCAAGCAAGCCAATGGCATTCGCTGCAGCCACCGGCAAGCACATGATGTCCAGGGTGGATTCACAGCACGCCTCTGACAATCTAGCAATTTCAGTCTCTCGTGGTCCAGAGGTGTGCAGCTGTTGCTGTGGAGCCCTTCTGTTGGCAATCCCGCTCACACGTTCAAACCTGACAGCCAGCTGTCCAGCAACACCAACAGGCGGCGACACTCATCATGTCGCCCTGCGCGCCCACATCCTGAACCGTACCTTGACGACTATCAGCAGGAGAAGCGAGCAATGCTTCCACGTTTATCGCGCCGCGGCACTGCTGTGGCGCGCGCCCTGGCGGTGGCGCTATGCGTCGTAGAGGCGATCATTTTGGCAAGGTGAGGCGGCCCATGCAGTTCACTGCGGCAGCAGAGAACGGTGCTGTGTGACAGTTGCCATACAGCTGCAGAAGGGCGGGCGTGCGCGGCATCACGACACCAGCGGTGCATGGGCTATCGGCGTTGACCAGCAGTTGGCAGCCATGCACACACCGTTATGAAAGCTGTGCATCATGACGCTGAGCCTCATGCGCCTTCCATCCATGACCGATGCATGCAGGCTGTACCTGCCGCGACTGCTGAGCAGCCATGCGGAACTTCCCAGCATGAGCTCGTCCCAGTGCCCAGTCCGCCCTCTGGTCAACCCCACACCCACCTGCCCAGCCGCAGCAGCTCCCATCACCATTTCACCCTTGTGGGCACCTGTGATGCTGGCCGGCGCCTGCCCTGGCTGTCTGGCCTGCCCGTCCACACCCCACACCTCACCCGCCCTCAGCCCTGCCACTTGGCACCTCGCTGCCCTTCAACCCTTCTCCTTCGACATTGCTGCTGCTGCAGCACTCACAACCGCTGCAGCTTCCACTGCCTTCAGCGCATCTCCTCTGGTACTGCCTCCCTTCAGCTGCAGCCCAGCCCTGCAGCTTGTCAACAGCCAGGTCCGCCCAGGGCCCCTGACGTCTGATCCTGACACCAGCCCTGAAGATCGCCAGGCGCTCAATGCCTGGATGCAGCATCAGCATGAGCTGTCGCAGACGTCGCTGTGGCAGAGCGAGTGGTCGGTACCCGCCCTGATGCAGCCGTCCCACGGCTTCTGGTCAGCTTCCTTGCAGCAGCAGGCCGAGCAGGCAGGGCCCGAGACAGCTACTGTCTCTGCAACTGCCACGTCAGCAGCTGAGTCAGCAGGGGCAGCAACTGCCACAACACTGTTGAGCTCGCCCGGGTCATCAGAGGTTGACGTGCCATCTGAGGCGCTCGCAGCCCATTCAGCAGCCTTCCTCAACGCTGTCAGCCGCTCCCCGGCCCTGCTGTCGTCCCTGCTGCCCTCCAAGCCCTCCCAGGGGCCCGTCTCTGACCTCATCCATCCCAAGTCGACTCTGGCCCGGCTGCTGTTGGCGCTGCCGTCATCACTGCAGCCCTCTGCGCTCCTCGCCCGCCTGTCCACCTCCTTCATCAGCCTCTATGGCTCCTCTGCTGCTGACGCCGTGGCATCCAGCCAGGACGCAGATACCCAAGAAGATGCCCTCTTGGCCGTGATTGCAGAGGCGTATGCCGTCGCAGGTGCCGACAGTGAGGAGGTGGGCAGCTTGGACACCACTGTGGCTGCCACCATTGCTGGCCCCTACCTGGACGCCAGCATTTATGCACGGGACCTCAATGCAGCCGACCCCAGCGCCAATCCCGCCCCGCCTGCCTTGAGCTCCGGCACTCACCTAGACAGCACTTGGGACGCCCCTGCACCTGGCCCTGCCTCCGCCCCCACATCCACGATCATGGTCAGCCCTTGGGGCATGGCCATTGGCCTTGCTGCAGCCATCGGGCTGCTCGTAATCGCCAGGCTGGGCATGCCAGCGCTTGCACAGGCAATGACGCCCGCCACGCCGCTCGCCGCGACCGCCCCGTACGGCTACCGCCTAGCGCAGCAGTCAGGAGGGCAGGGTTACGCACCGTCGTTGGGGTATGCATCGGGGATCGGCGGGTCGGCACAGGCGCGCCCGTGGTGGCAGTCGCCGTTCCCCTCGCCGCTCAGCACCCGCGGCACCACCGTCGCAGCTGCAGCTGCAGCAGCAGCGTCGCCACAGGGCGAGGCGCAGCGTGAAGCAGAGGCCAACAGGGATGGCGAGGGGGGCAGACGCCTGAGCTTCCCCACCTGGTTCAGCCCCTGGGGCGGGCAGCTGACCTCTGCAGCCGTGACCCCCGCCTCCCTCTGCCTGTCCCCTGTAACCCTGGGCTCCCTCCGTGGCCTTGCTCTGCCCTCGTCCCCACCCTCAACCCTGGCCAGCGGCGGATTGGCTCCGCGGACCGGCGGCTTCAGCGGCATGAGCGGCGGCAGCGCGCTGAGCGGGCTGTTGGCATCATGCGGCGGGGCGTCGCAGGGGTTGGGCCGCAGGTTCTCGCTGTCTCCCCTTGGCTCAGTGCTGGCTGCGCTGTCACCTGTGGAGGTCGCGCCCCCCTCCCCGGAGGACGAGGCCGGGGCGGAGCAGGAGCTGGAGGAGGGCCAGGAGGACATCGGCCTTGCAGTTGCCAGGGAGCTTCTCCAGGGTGGGGATGGAGAGTGCGACGCCTATGCAGGTGCGCTGGGGGCTATGGACGAAGGCGCTTGGGATGACGGGCTCGACGGTGGTGCCGGCGCAGCGATGCAGCTGCCGGAGACGCAGGACCTGGTGCCGACGTCGGGGCGCTACGCCGCAGCTTCCCCGTACCTTCCCGGCGCGCCCGCCGCCTCGTCCCCCGCGTCGTCGCTGCTGGGGTCGCCCGCGGTGCTGTCCGCAGCCAAGGCGGTGGCAGACATGCTGCCTTCACCCCTGAGCAGCTTGCTGACCGGGGGCAAGCCGACAGGTGACATATGGAGGGCTGCTGGCTAGCTAGGAAAGGTTGAGCGAGGTGCTAAATCAGGACTGCGGCTGTTACAAACTTGTCCTGTCCTAGCCAATTACGTGCACACATGCATGTTCACCTGTGTGTTGCTGGATCGCAAAGCAGCAGCAGGGAAACCAGGTTCCTCCACCCCTGCTTACCGCTGCGAATCCGCAGGCTCCCGCTACAACACTCGCACCCGCAGAGAGCTGGCGGGCGCAGGCGGCACACTCTCGCAGTCTGTGGCCTTCACCGAGGAAGGTGCGTTACCCCGGTGTAGAGCTCAGTTTAGTTTGGGCACAGCACAGAGAGTTACCTAGGGGGCACTGCGCATACACAGAGCGCAGCGATACTGACTGAGGACACCTGTGACTCGGCAGTACCAGCAGGACAGTCAGTACCTGCAGGACAACGCTGCGAGGCTAGGCAGGGCAGGGCAAGGCTCAGCACATGAAATATATGCCATGTTCCAAGCATCTGGATCAAGCTTTCACACTCCCTGGTGGATCCCCTACTGCTGCACACTGTTGCTTTCGTCCTCTGGTCCGTGACACTGCCACACAGGTGGTCGTGACCCCGATGGAGCTACTGATTCGGAGGCAGTGTGGGAGACCAGGGCAGCTGTCCTTTGCTGAACACCGACTGCTTAACACTCTCCCGTTCACGCCCCTGTTGCACGGCGCTGCCACACAGGTGGTCGTGACTCCGATGGAGCTGCTGACTCGGAGGCCGTGTCCAAGCACACCCCAGGCTCAACGGTCAAGGCCGTGGCGAATGGGCTGCTGGGCAGTGCACAGAAGGCAGGCAGGATCTTGACCCGCAGTGCCCGCAAGGCCACGCGGCAGCTGGTGAGAGGGTGGGCGGTCATCATCATCTCATGAGAGGGGAGGAGAGGAGGGCAAGGCAGGGGATGATGGGTGTCATGGGTGTACGCGGCAGCTGGAGAGTGCAAAGGTGGTGATGGGAGGACAGGCAGGATCTTGACCCGCAGCGCCCGCAAGGCCACGCGGCAGCTGGTGAGTGGAAGAAGTGGAAGGCTGAGGATGAGAGGAATAGTGGCAGGGGAGGGGGAGGATAGTGGTTACACGCTCGCTGGCCACCCACACTTCACACATCCCCTTGCTCCGCAGGACACTGTACTGAATGGTGATGAGCAATGCTGCTTCATGCTTGCCACCTACATTCACCTGTCTCCTTCCCTTGCCCCCTCAGGACACTGTATTGGATGACGATGAGCGCCCCGGTGACCAGGACTGGGAGTGGGGCACTGCTTCCCAAGACCTGGGGCCTGCTCCCGCTGCTGCCAAGACGCAAGCAGACAGCGGCCGGCCCACTAGGGGCAGTAGGCGGGCAGGGGGGCGCTAAGGACCTGGGGCCTGCTTTTGATGCTGCCAATGCCCAGGCAGGCAGTGGCCGTTCAACTAGGTGCAGCAGGCGGGAGGGGGGGGGCTTCGAAGTCATGCTTGTCGCTGTCTTGGCTGCTTCCAAAATGCAAGCAGACAGTGGCTGGGCATCTAGGGGCAGCAGGAGGGCAGAACCTGTGTAAAGTGACACATTCTTACCTCGGCGCACGCCCAGATTGGCACTCAGAACACCTGGTGCAACAATGCCGCATACAGAGGCTCTGGTGTCAGGCCTTCAACGCCCTTTGTGCCGTTCACATTTCAAGGCTGGGGCTAGCTTACCTAGCTCACGGTTGGTACATGCAAAAGCTGCCATCAGCAGCAACAATTTTGCAGGCATGGTTCACTTTGCTTCATGAGCTCAGGCAGGGGACACTTTGCTTGATGTGTCAGGCAAACAATGACCACGTTACCATTTTGAGAAGTTCATAGAGCGGCCTGTGCGGCAAGGCGTGTGCTGTCGCCATTCCATCTCCACTATCACCACCTCATGGCAAAGCACACTGCCAAGCGCAAGGCTGCGAGTAGCTACCCATTTGGTCGTTTGGCACCTTTGCTGTGACATGTTTTCCTTGTCAAGTGGGTCATAGCTGGCGATTTAATTGTCATGGCTCGTTTTAATTCATATCCCCTTGCGCGGCACATGCCTCAGCTGGTACCAGCCACAGTCCAACGTGATTGCCTCATTCTTGTGCACCCCACCTTCCCAGGCATTACATGCCGCAGGCCCTTGGCTGCTGGCTGTAAGTTCCAGAGGAGCAGCTTTGCCTGTCCCATAACTATGTACTCCCCTAATGGCCTGCTCTTGGGCTTCCTTTCACCTTGCCGTGACTCTTGGCTCCTGGCCGCCCTGCTTCCTGCCTGTTTTTCTGGTTTGCTGGCATCAAAGAGGAGCAGGCGAAGAGCAGATGAGGAACAGTCCTGCGCCTGTTCCTCTTTGTTCCTTACACACAATGATTGAGGGCGGTATGGATGCCTCCCATCCCATTGCCCTTTTGGGAGGGGACAGGGCTTGTGTACACTTGCCAAGCTGAGCCCAGCAAGCAACCTAAGTTTGCCCTTTACACCACAGCCCCACAAAGGGGTGAGGCAACAAACCAATATGTAATATGATCAGATCTCAATGATGAATGATGAATGCAAAACGCACTGCAAATACTTTGAATAAGCATAGTGTCATTGCCAAATCATTCACGGAAACCATCACGCCCTCACTTTTTCTGCAAGATACTGCACGCTTGCTCGCGGCTGCACATTACCAAAGAAAAACCAGGATGCGCACTACATGTAACATGGGAGGTGTGCAACAGTGAAGTTGGCGGCGGAGCGTGGTGGACATCTCAGCACTACCTTTGCTTCTTGCCTGAAGCACTGCTTTTGACTCTGGAAAGCTAGATCTGGTCTGCTGACTCAGCTTACCAGAGTCAAAAGTAGGGCTTCAGGCAAGAAACAAAGGTACCAGAGTCCACGCTTCACAAAAGAGTGCTCTAGGCAAGAAACGCAGGTGGCTAATTGGTTAGGCATGATTCACAGGTTATGGGTTTGGCTGGCTGTGGTGTTGAGGCGTTGCCCTGCCTGCTATGGCGATCAGTCCGTCAGTGCAGGGCACAAAGCAACCGCAACAACAAGGGAGTCCCCAGACAGGGACAGCAGCTGAACAACGCCAAGCCCGCCGCCTGCCATCGCTGAGTGAGCGGGCACATACCAACGGGCAGCCGCACAGAAGAACGGCCCCAGCCCATCAAGTTGATCAGGTCGCAGCGGCCGCCGATGGATGGCAAGTCAATCCCGCTTCTTCCATTGCATGAAAATCATCGTCGGCCACATCCCCCAACGCCATGCCCATGGCCACGATCCTGCGCATGGGCGTCCACGTGGATAATTGGGTCACAACCCCTGGGGGCACAACCACTGCCCGTCCTACACTGTGCATACCTGCACCTGCACCTTGCCAAGCCGACAGCTTCCAGTTGCCCGGGATGGCTTGCACCTTGGCTCAGCCAAAATCTCTTGCCATCCTTAGGTCATGTCCTGAACGCGCTGCATGCGCAGCTGCCATGCTCACTTGGCCTTGCATACCCTTCCACCCTCACCTACCTTGGCTGCTTTTAGCCCCTTGCCGCCTGTCCGCCCGCCAACCCTTTGTTACCCAGCCTCACCTGCTACAGCAACAACGCCGCCTGCAACAACACCAGCGCCGCCTGCAACAACACCAACGCCGCCTGCAACAACACCAGCGCCGGCAGCAGCTGCTGCAGCAACAACAACAGAAAGGCCAAGGGTACAAGAGCAGAGTCAGCAATGGAGCAGCGAGGAGAAGGAGCACATATCACTCTGTTAGCATACCGTGGGCCATTACAAAACACATCTGCACGCAGGCCGGGAAACGCGTGCCAAGTCTTTAGCAAAAGGTAGGGGTGGCTTCCCCCTAATCCTCAACCCCTGGGCGCGCCTGTGCCCGCATGACACGCATTACCTGCTTGGCATGCCAAGACAGAGTCCACAAGCGCAGGAGGCAGTCCGGCGGTCGTCAGGCCCTCCCGCGTAGCTCGCTTGAAATCGCCAGGTGTAAAGTAGTACGCCTTGTGAAGGCCAGCCAGAAGTTGCTAGAAGTTTATTACAGGACGTGTCAGTTGTTCAACTGCAGCTGCTTGGTCACAAGTGTTCAACGAGTGGGCTGACTTGGTTCCAACATCAACAGTTGTTAGCTTGGCAACGATCGCTGCACAACCAAAACCTAGAAAGCCATGGCCATTACCACACAATCAGAGCAACACAGGTGCAACGAAAATGGAAGAACACCCTCTTCTCACAGCGCTCAAAGAGGGCCATGCAGCACCAAGCCAGCCTGCTGCATCATTCTGCGGGGGCAGGGGCCACAGCCCGTATGCTGACGCTCACCCTGCAGCGCTGCATATACCGCAGCACTGCCTCTAGGTCCTTCTCAGCCATGGCAGGCAGCCCAGTCGCCCTGCACTTTGCTGCACCTGCTATAACCCCCTGCTCTTCAGCTGACGGCGCTGGCGCTGTGTACCCCCCCATCCCTGCCAGCGCCTCCCCATGTGCGGCGAAATGCTGACCAGCTGCCTCACATGCCATCGCATGCGCTGCTGCTTGCATCAGCTCCTGCGGCAGCGGTTGGTCTCCGAAGATCCGCGGCACCCCTGCACAACACAGCATGGGAGAATTACAACCTGTGAGCCACGTTGCTGTTGAAGCCAGGATACATGCCCATTTGAGGTAGGAGGCCTATGCAAACTTGCTGTGCTCCACAGGCGCCGTTAGCACCGCAGCATCCCTGCTCCGCAGCCTCAGGGCAATAGGCGCCTCTTCCCCTCTCTCCCCACCAACCATAACATCTACTGCAACACCAACCGGCACCCAGCACCCTTCC
>JAWZTI010000882.1:0-19274 GCA_039880955.1 Chlamydomonas urium
CCCCTGCTCCGGCCACCCCACCCGTCAAGCCTTGCGCCTCCCCTGCTCCGACCACTGCACCTGTTACCCTTGCGCCTCACCCTCTTGCTTGATGTTCTTGAAAATCTCAATGCAGGTGTCAACGTTGTAACCAATGCAGTTCACTTCCGTATACAGCGAGCGTCGGCGATCATCCGTTGACGAGTTCCTTGCGCTTGTAGGTCTCTCCGGCGCCACTGCAGATGTCAGGGCAGTAGCTGAGGAATGGCTTCAATGTTTGGAACTTGACGTCAACACTGCAGCTGTATTGTACCATGAAAACGGGGGCGCTGACTTCGTTGAAATGCTGGAAAGGCGATCAGCAGCAGGCGCGTCCGCGCCGGCTCAATTTAGTGGCCTTCTCCAACGAGCACCCGTGGCAGCGCCACGCCCGCCCACTCAGTCACCTGCACCATACGCCATCCCAGAAGCTGCGCTGCGGAACATGATCACCCTGCAGTCAACCTTTGGAACGTACCTGAGCCGCGACGCCCAGCCTCGGACTGGCAGGGCAGTTATGTCACAGCAGCCATACACATTCTGGATTGAGGACGTTGCGATCACCAATGGCAAGGTGGCCCTGCGACTGTCGAATGTTGACTCGCTGTACCTGTGCGCTGAGCGACCAGACAACAACCTGGCAAGGGGGAGCATGACCTTCCAGCCTCATTGCAGGCAGTGGGAGTGTTTTTGGCTGGAGAGCGCCCCCAACGGCCGGTTGAAGCTCAAAACGGCACACAACACCTACGTTGCGGCATGTAGTGATGGGGCCTGCGAGTCGCTGGAAGGCGTGGTGAGTGGCTGAAAGTTGTCATGCAAAGCCGTTCTTCCCCCAGCTCCTAGCTTGCAAGAACTCAATTGAGATAGATTATGGCGTACGTTTGCCCCAGCTGGAGTGTTCTGCAGAGACTCCAGCCAGTGTGCACACAGGTGTACCCTGCAGCTGTTACAGCTGTCGCGTTGCTGAAGTTCTGCATGCTGGTACCTTTGCTGCTTACAGGTTGGGGAACGTGCCTACTGGACGCTCGGAGTGGTAAGCCTCTCTTTTCTGCAGTCAGAAGCTGAGGCACTTGCAGCTGCTGCAGGGCAGTTATGTCGTTTCCTCGAAACAGGGCTGTTTTTCACTGTTATCTGAGCATTTTGCCTCCTCATTCAGGTGGAGAGGGCCCCCGTGGCCAGGGCTGGCAGCCCTCAGCAGTCTGCTGACCTCAGCATGAGTGGGATGCGCACAGACGATCTTCAGGAGATTGTGGACTTCATGTGGGAGCACAGGTTCGTGTTCTTTCCCCCTGGCAGCAACCAGCAGCTCATGATCAGGAAGTTGTGAGGGTGTTTGTTTGCTGCACGCGTTTAAAACCTAGGTGTCATGGCCTGCAGCAGGTAAAATGGCCTTCAAGTATCTTGCACTACATTCCCCTATGAGCCCTGCAGGGAGCTGCAACTCCCTTTGGGGGAGAAATTGGCCTTCCCGGCCATGCTTGTGTCCGGGGATTTCCTCCGGCGTATCTTCAGCATCCTGTACAGCGGTATCACTTCGCTGGCTACCTACGTTGCTGGCCAACCGATAAACGGCAACCTGTACGCACCTGACGGGTGAGACCTTTCCCTGTTGATCCTCTTCCCACAATGCAGGCTAGCGAACTTGAATGCATGATTTAAGACCTACAAAGAGGTTTCCCCGCACCCCAATGACACAGCGCCAGTCGCCATGTTTGCAGTTGCCATTTGTGCTGTGTTTGCAACTTTTGACCTTTGCACAGCATATGTGTTTGCAGACAACTTCTACTTGCACTTGTGCATGCAACCTGCGCAGAAAGCGGACTGAGGTTGGGTACGACCTTCTGTCAATACTGAAGCACATGCGCGGCCAGGGTGTCGGGTCACCGGGACCGTCAGGGCAGCACCATCCATGTTTGCTGCAACGCTACCGGGACCTGCTGTTTGGCAGTCGCATGTAAGACGCTTCAGCTGTGTTCTCATGTGAAACATGTGCATGTAATGTAGGCAGCACTCACAAGGCACAGCTGCTCTTTGTTACATAGCTGGCTGCGGCTGGTTGCCCACCGCTGTTGCTGTACTTCCTGCAGACCCATGGAGGGACCAGGTGCACAGGAAACGCAACTGAAGGACCTGGCCCAGTACCTAATAGTCAAGAGGCACAAGTTTTCCCACATGGGTGTGTTCATCTGTGCCGACGCGCGTGTGCGCGTTAAGCATGAGCTCAAAATCCCTGGCAGCCAGCTGCATAGTGACGGCCACGGCCGATCAACCTATGTGCGGTCAGGCCTTGAGTGCATTGAGTGCTTGCTGAATGCTGCATCCTTTGATAACATGACCGCAGGGCACTTAAGCGCTTCAAGGGAAGAACTGGTGCTGGTGGCTCAGCGAGCACAGATGCTGCTCCGCCTGTATGAGAACTCAGCATCAGATGATGAGGTAAAGTCTGGAACGTCAGAGGAGGTAAGCATCGAAACTGCTGTGCGCAATGTCTGCCTGCCTGCCTGCCTGCCTGCCTGCCTGCCTGCCTGCCTGTCTGTCTGCCTGCCTGGCCCACGGCACAAGCGTGCACCGTTTGGTGAGGCCATGTGTTCTAGACCAAGCCTGCTCACTGGGCGATCATTACAACCCATGTGTGCCTATGCACGCCACAGATTGTGAAAGTCAGGGAGGACCTGCAGCGCGCCGCTGAGAACATTGCCAACATCTCAACGTACATTGAGGTGACGATCTGTTTGACAACATGTTGTGGGAGCATATGCTTCTACTACTTGCAATTTTCGTCACAACTGCCTGCTTACTCCGCTGGTACCGCTACCAATTGGCCAAGCACCTATACATGGCTGCAGCTGCATGGTGACACGGCATTGTCAGCATGCAGCTGCAGCTATGTATAGGTGTATGCATGTTTGCCTGCAGGCTGCACAGTTGGTGGCTGATGGTGTCAGGCGCTATGCACAGTCTAAGGGGATTGCCACAGCCAGCGCTGAGGAGCTGCCCAAGGCAACATGCCACTCCTCTTATCCCGTGCACAAACGCACGCACCATGCAGGCTGTGTACCACTTGCGGCAGCTCAGTGCCAATCAATGCACCCAGGCACAGGTCAGGGAGCAGCTGCTGGGCATGGTGCTGGTGGAGACCGTAAAACCTCCGTACCCTGAAAGACCATACCGGTTCACGCTGCCGTACGTGGTGACGATCAGGGGTGAGGCTCAGGGTATACTACGTAGCCGTGCGCACACCAAGCAACACTGGCGCGTGTGGATCCACTTCTTGGTGGAGAACAGCACAAAAACCACAGTTAAAATCTGACATATGGTATGGCCCTCCATGGTGCCACGCAGATGTTGCCCTGCGGCTGCTCGGGGTGCTCGAGGCCGGCTTGCAACCGTTGATGCAGCAGGTGGCTGCAGTCAGGGCTGCGGCCAACAGACCTGCCTACCTGTTGGCCATGCGCGACGGTGAGCCTCCAGATCTGGCGTCGTACCTGAAGCACATGAAGGTGCGTTCTTTGGCTTCATCCCATGGGCTGGCGGTTTGTCTTGCCACAGCGTAACAATGACAAATGCGATGTGGCGACTGCAACTCTTGCACCAGCCACGGTTGTAATTTCA
Source organism: Chlamydomonas urium (assembly GCA_039880955.1). Taxonomy (NCBI): domain Eukaryota; kingdom Viridiplantae; phylum Chlorophyta; class Chlorophyceae; order Chlamydomonadales; family Chlamydomonadaceae; genus Chlamydomonas; species Chlamydomonas urium. Next base: position 3,631 of record JAWZTI010000882.1, read on the forward strand.
TACTTGACAGTGCCTCTGTGGCCTGTTTCTGTTAACTTGCAGGGCATCGTGCGACACCCATCCGCTCCAAGAGAGTACCGTGTTCCTGAGCTGCGTGGACTGTATGAGTGGCTGTTGTTGGGCACCTCACCTGAGGCACCAACAGACGCAAGGTAAGCCACCAAACAATTTGCAGCATCCACAAACATGCCCTCTATCCATTGGCAACTTACAGACAGTTGCGTCATTTGCGTTGTTCTGATACGTACATGTAGCGCCTCACCGCCAGCGCGTGTGGCTCACTTCCGTGCCACTCTCGACAAGCTGATAATGTGGCGAAACACGCTGTACCACAACCAGTGGGACACCTCCAGATCTCACATGTCCAACGGGCAGCTGCAGCAGCTCTTCACTTGCGTCATGACACACCTGCTTGGTGAGTACAGCAATGGTCACACTCGTAATGAGAAGTAGCTGCCAGTAAGTGTTGCCAACTTGTGCAGGCTGCAGGCCTGGCCAGGACCTTGGTGGCCATTATGCTCACTGCAGGAACTGGCCCTTGCGAATCAATTGGGGGCGTGTGCGCTGCCAAGACTCACAAGAGCACCGTTCCATGAACGGCTGGTGTAAGTGTCGATACATGCCCCGCACATGAAGCGCAGGTCCTGGACAGCAGCGCAACAACAGGCTGGGCATCTTCACGCCAGAGTACGTTGCTGCTGCTGACACCCTGTACAACAAAGCAGGAAAAGCAACCCTGTATCTGGCGGCCATATTTGCGGGTGCAAAGCGGCTGCGTCAGCACCTCCGCACGCTGACTGGGGCGGCGGTTGACCAGGCAACTACAGCACCCAGACGTGCAAGAGGTGTACATGCCACTTCTGCAGCTGCGCAACCAGATGCTGGCACCGGTGCAAGTGCAGCCATGCAGCAAGCAGCAGCTGAGGAGGAATCAGAGGACGAACCAGAAGATGGCGTAATGCCAGCTTGCCCAATCTGCCTGGTGCAGTTCAACACGTAAGTCTGTTTGCCATGTGCCTCATTTTCAAACTGCTCATAGTGTATCCAGAGCCCCGATTGGTGGTCAGTTCAGATTTACTTGAAAGCTGCTGGCATGCCAAACCTCAGGACTGAAACGTGGTTTGAATGTAGAACAACACCTCCTGAGTCCTGACACTCCAACACATGTCACCCATGTTCACCCTGATTGTTCACAGGAATGGACAAAACATGATGTCCATCATCTGGCCTTGCTGCCATGCTGTTTGTGCCACCTGTGTCCAAGGCATCACCACGGCAAGGTGCCCAATGTGCCGCAGTCCCATCCAGGAGCACAAGAGGGTGTTCTTTGGGGCCTAAATTGTCACCAAGGTAAATCACACTAGGGCCAGTGAATTGCTAGCCTCATGGTTGAGAGGTGTGAGGCCGCAGCCTCTGATGATGGCACTTCTTTTTCGCTTTTCGCTGTGTCAGCAAGGGGTGGCAGTGCGCACTGCAGCTTGTGCACTCCAAGGGGGTAGCGAGGCTGCTGTGGAGGGAAGGCGTTGGAGAGCGGCATGGTGGGGCAGCTGCCGAAATTTCTGACAGAGGGCTGGGGGTGAGGATGAAGAGCCCGGGGTCGGGGATGTGGGGATGTGGGCTTGATTAATTTGGGACAGCGTTGGTGCAGGATGAGGAGGATCTCGCCAGGTGAAGTAAACGGAAGCCCTGCACCAGCTGACATCACGGTAGCACAAAGCGGACACTGGCACATGCAGCAGGACTGCGAAAAGCCCCTGTGCGGGTGCCGTTACAGGGCGGCGTACAGGTGGCCAGTCAACTTGCTTGAGCTTGGTGCTTAGACTTGGTTTGACGCAGGTCTATGCTGAGTAAATAATCATTTTTGTGCCGGTGAATCAACATGGCTTGGCGGCGCCCCTGAGCCACTGAAGTGCTGACGCCAGGGTCTCAGCAAAGCAGGCTTGAGTCCTTCTTTAACCTCATAGCGCTCTTTCTGTCATGATGTTTGGACAACTCTTCGAAGCCAATGCCTGGCCTATGGGTTAAAGTATGCCCTTACCCCACCCTCAAGCAAGATTGCAACAATGTCCAACTTTACAGCGCATCCAAACGTGTCGAGCTCCATGAGCAATGCAAGTGGCGATAATGAGCGCCAACAGCCAAAATGCGGGACGCAGGGTCGCCCAGGCCAGCGACTGCTGCATACAAGGGCACCAGCCCTATGCCTGGTGCTGCCTCTTGGTGACACGAGCCACGAAACCAGACTTGATGGCAGACACTGTCCTGGATGCACCGCACTGTTGGCAGCGCAGGTGCATCAGACGTGTCGCTGAATCGCGATCCAGCAGCGTGTCCACGCTTTTGCAGCCAGGGCACAGCACGTATCTGTGTGCACGGAGCACGGGCAGAGGAGGACGGCATGCAGTCAGTCAGTGCTTTAACAGACAGCCTTCAGTGAACAGCCTGACATTTGTATGTGTGCCCAAGCTGCACTCACTGAAACACCAACACTGAAACACCAACACTGAAACACCTTTCCGCCCTTTCGCAAGGGCTAGGCCATGCAGCCGAACGTTTGTTTACGCGGGCTCAGTGCTGAAATGTAAAATCTACACTGAAACACCAAGACCCAAGACACCCATCCAATCAAGCCCCACGCACTCGTTGACGTATCGTCGCAGCACCGTCTCGAAGGACTTGGGCAGGAAGCGGCCCTTGATGACAAGGCGCTGCTGCCCGTCGAGCGACCCACTGGTACCCAGCTCCGCCAGCAGGTAAGCGCTGACGTGTTCCTGCTGCCTGTTCATTGCCCTGCACATGTCCATGAAATTGGTGAACACTGTCTTCTTGGTGCCTTCTCTGGCCACCTGCAAGGCAGCAGCATGGTGCCAACGCGGTTAGCGAGCTACTCAAACACGGGGAAGCAGACGCCAGATGAGCGGCACACATGGGTGCATAGCCGAGCCGGCCGGCGGCAGCTGCACGCATCAGCACTACCCAGCGAGTCAGCAGGGAGCCCTGCTGCAACCTGATGCGTGAACAGCCCCGCCATTGCCCAGCTGCAGCGGAACGTCACTGCAACACCCAGGCCCCACGGCCCGGCCTGGAGTTGCAGCTGGCAGGAGACATGGCTGCACGCCGCGCCGTTGTGCCAACGCCCATGGCTTTCTGTGACAAACTTCTCGACATAGTGCGCACCTGGGGTGGCTTCAAAATGGTGCGCCTGCGCTCTCCTGTCAGCTCTGGGTTCTTCTCCTTCAAGATGCCAAACACACGGTCTGCATGAAAGCAGCACAACAGCTATCAGCGCTTTTGTCTTGGGTACTCCAAACTACGCGGTGGCACATGCAGCTCCAATGACATACAGCCAGCTCCAATGCGCTCACCCAGCAGCTCATCGTAGGTGTAGTCGCGCTCAGTCCCTGACCAGGGGTACTTGCCCGCCTTGGTCTCCTCATGCGCCAGCTCATCCTCACCATCCCCAGCTGGTGCTGCTGCTGCAGGGGCGCCCTCAGCATCATCATCCCCGAATTCTTGCGCACGGTCCTACTCAAAGGAGGGGGCATGCATGCGTGCGCTTGAGCATGGGCGGTGCGAACAACGTTGCAGCGCTGAGCCAAATTCCATACACCCCCGTATTCGCACGCAGCAGCGAAATGCAGCCGAATCCGTGCCGCGCACGCACCTTTTTCTTCTTCTTTTTCTTCTTAAGCGACAGGTCCAGATCCAGGTCGCCCTCCGCCTCCGCAGGGCCTGGTGCAGCCTCTGCGCTTGCCTCACCCTCCCCCGCTGTCGCTCCCTGTACGCAGCAGGCATAGCTGGGGCTTGAAACAGGTGCAGCGAGGCGGCTGCATGGGATGGTCTCGTTCCCTGGTGCTCATTCCCACCTCCTCCAGCACAAGGTCCTTTTTCTTCTTCTTCTTCTTTTTCCCAAGATCCAGTGCTAGCTCGCCCCCGTCCACTGCGCGCATCGATGGTTTGCAGGGTGTGTGGAGTGGCGGCCAAGCACCATCCGTGGCTTCCCAGCACCCTGCAAGGCTTGAGCAGCATCGCATGCGCTGCTCGCACCGTCCAGGTCCTCCATCTTGGCTGCGAGCACCTCCTCGTCCGCCATGCTGCCTGGTCGCTGTGAGAAACCCTGTATTCAAACTATTGACAGCAACAAAGACGATGCGGTGCACAATTGACGTGGTGCAAGCGTAGCAAAATTGCAACACCTGCGGGTGTGGGCCGGTGTGGGGGAAAATTTTTTCGCCAGTGTCGCGTGCACGGGTTCAGTGCAGCCAGCGTGACCTCAAAGGCTGCGTTTCAAGGGGTCTCAGCCCCAGCAAATGGCCGCTGTCCACCAAGGGCGGCACTCAGAACAGCAGCACGCAAACCCCGCGCGCGGTGAGGCACTGCGCCGGTGATGGCATCGTCTGGCCCTCCAGGAAACGTGCCAGTGTCAGGCAGCAGAGCCAAGAACAAAAGGCCGCTAGACCACAACGCAGTGCAGCAGGGCGGGGCCTCCAGCTCCTCTGCTTTCACGGCGACACGCGAGGACGGCCAACCGCCAACGCCAATGCCGCTCAAATACGTGGTGCAAGAGGTACGAGAGAGGGTCGAAAGGCCCTGCTTGCATGCATGTCCCTGCGCAATAGCAGGGCCCTCATGCATGTGCGCAATGCATATGCACACTGCGCATCCCTGCACATGACTGCAGGCAGTCAAGCGCTGGTTTGAGGACACTTACCAGGAGGCCATGCGTGGCGACATCAAGCAGCAGGCCCTGTTGGGCCAGATGTATGCAGAAGGCTACGGGTGCGAAAAGGATCCCAAGGCAGCCAAGGAGTGGACTGAACGTGCAGCAGGCAGGGGCTACCGCATGCAGGGCGTATACTGTGAGCTCTGACTGCTTCTTAGCCAGGGCAGCGCCACAGTAGCTTGACAGAACCTCACCACACGTACGTGGCCAACGCTGTGCCTATAACGGCGTCCAGGGCACACCTCTCCTGCTTATGTGACATGTACGGCAGCTCGTCCAGAACTGCTAATGTTGCATGGGTGGCAGTTGTTTTTTTAGATATGTGCTTGCATCCCATGATCAAGGGCAATCCGGCGATGCATTCGTGCACGCATTGGCAAGCAGCGCTCATTACTGCTGACCAACATTGCATGCAAGGACACGAACTACTGCCCATTTTCTGGAGAATGCAGCGGTGTCATTTTAATCATGGCATGGCAGCGCCTGTTTACATGTACGAGTAGAAAGCGCCTGTTCACAACCCACCTTGTCAGTGTTCACCGTCTGTTCTCCCCATATCATTAAAACTTGGGTCGGCGGTTACAACTGACGGTGAAATCGAAGTTCGGAGCCCGACAGCCCATACGCCCGTGTACGCTCCACGCCAGGGCAGCCCTCCCAGGACATGGCGCACGACGCTGCGGACGTCGCGGCTTGCCGTGACCAGGCTCCCACGGCCCGCAAGGCAACCTGTGACGGCCTGGTGCGCTAGCTTCAGGCTTTGGCGCGAGTCTGAGCACGACTGGCGCACACCGCACTGAGGGCAGCAGGGCCCGGCAGCGTGCAGGGCACCACCTGCAGCCGTGTGTACGCGCAGAGTGCAGTGGGAGCTGTCAGTGCGGCAGGTGCTGGCACCAGGCTTTGAAACTGGGCTGCTGACACATGCCATGTTGCACGTGGCCACAGATCCATGCCACTCACAGCAAGAGGACGGGCAGCGTGGATGTCTTCTGCGGGGGGTTGGACCCGCTGATCACGTCTGACGTTCTGCATGAGGCATTCAAGGATGCGCGCTGCGCGTGAGTCTCACTTGGCAACAGTGATGCAGCACCACACTAGGTGGACAGCCTGCCTGACAAAATGACATGCCTGCCCCTGCCCTGATGACGCCCCTCTTAGGGATGCATGCGTCATCATGGACGCTGCAGGGCGGTCGCGAGGGTATGGCTTTCTGGCTTTTCACAGGCACGAGGACGCCGAGAATGCTGTTGCCACGCTGCAGGGCAAGCTTGTTGGCTCCCGGCGGGTGAAGCTTGGCTGGTCAAGGCGTGATGACCCGCTGCCACCTGTGGACAGCAGCATCGTTGACCGGTGAGGCCTCGACGCCAGGTTCTGTATGATGAGGTGAAGCTTGCTGCTGTTGCTGACATATTTTCCTCCTTGTTGTGTGCGCATGGGCGCAGGGCTGACCCCACCAACAGGTGCGCCTGGCATTCACGCAGCTCAGCTTATGACGGGCGCATGTTATGAGCGACACGAGCATGATGTGCAGCAGTTGCTCTCATCACCACTCACCTGTGTTGGTCAATGCTGTATCAATCGTTTTCAGGGCGATCTATGTGCGCAACATCGCCCCTGATGCATCTGAGCAAGAGATATCTGGCCACTTCTCCAAGTTCGGTGCCATCGTCAAGATTCGCCTTTTCAAGCGGGGCCTGCTGTCCAGCTTTGGGTTTGTGGAATTCGAAGACCACGCAGAGGCAGTACAGGCAATCGTGCACAGCGATGGCAAGGAGCTGCACGGGAGAGTGATCAGATGCTGCTGGAGCAAGCAGCAGCCAGGTGGCAGCATGCCAATGCCAGGGGCCCAGCTCCCAGCTCCCCCCTCAGACCTGGCCTTCACGAACGCAACCGCTACAGCCGCCTCGTCGCTGTCTGCGCTGTCTGGTGTAAACCCCTGGCTGCTCGGCAGCAATGCCGCTCCCCCGCCCAACCCATCCAACTTTGCGCTTCTGGCAGCCGCTGCGTCCCTGCCTGGTGGCGGCCATTCCATGTGGCAGCATGGGCACTCAGGCATGCAGGCGCAATCTACGGCAGCTTCGCTGGGCATGCAGCACAGGGATGCCACCTCTGCATTCATGCCTGGCTCCCTGTTCAGCATGCACCCTTCGTCGCTGGCGACAGCACTTGGCGCAGCGTCTCAACAGGCAAGAATATGCATGGGTTCGCAATACAGCAAGCTTGTACCCTTGCAACGCGGTGGCATCATAGGCAAACCTGCACAGCGCCTCCATGACTCATTCTTCAACCCAATTCTTGTACATAGGCTCAGTACTGGGACGCCCTGGCAGCGCTCGTGAACCCATACCCTATGTGGCACCATGGGCTGCCGGCACTGGCAGGTTCTTCGGCACCCTATAACATGGACCTGGCGGCTGCACTGCACATGCCAGCCATGGCGTCTGCCCTTGAGACTTCCGGGCCATTCCCCATGCCAAGGTAACCGGCGCGTTAGCCACTTTGTGGAACACCACCTGCAGCGCCGCACTTGCAAGCACCCCCAGGCATGGCAAAATGGTAGCATCTGCACCAAATGTGCACCGCTGATTATTTTGCTTTTTGTGCATGTCCATCAGTCGTCCCAAGTACTGGAGTCCTGTGCATATTGTCTATACACCTGTTTGCTGCCCTCATGCTTTCCTGTTCCTATGGCAGGGCATTTTCTGCCTGCCCAGCCCTGTTCATGTATGGTCCTGTGTGTCCATTTCCCTTGATGGTCACACCCTAGCTTTCTCCAAGACATTGGCGATCATGCACAAGTGTTCACCTGAGGCTGTGACTTATACCCGGATGCCAGTCATAACAAGTCAACAAGTCATCTGATACGCTTGAGCAACCCCGCACTGCCTGCCTGCTGTGGACTTGTTCATAAGTGCCAGCCGCTGAAGGGTGGCAGCTACGCAAGTGTGCAGGGCAGGGCGAGTGGGGGCTACCAGTCAAAGGTTTCATTATCGAGGGTAAGCATGCGGAGCAGATCTGGTGCCTGCCCTGCCCAGACGATTTAGAAAATAATCTCAAGGGGCATGCCATTGCACAGCCAGTCACAAACACACGTCCGCATATCCCATGCAACTTACTGAGCCCGGTGAGCACTGCTGCAGCACCTTGAGCACTCAGCACAGTGAGAGGCAGCTCACGCCAATAGTATACCACCCTGTACTACAGATATCCACGTGACCAGGGGACACAAGCACAGCACAGTGTCACAGTCTGCACAGGCGCTGGCCACTGCTACCGGCACCTAAAGCAGGAACTGCCAACAAAAGCTGCCAGGAACAGGGGATGCTGGTCTGCGTGCACAGCCATCCGCAGCCATAGCGTGTGTGCATCCCCATGCTCCGGATTCATGCCCTGCTGGCAAAGGAGCCCCGGTGAGGGGCACTGGGCGCACGCGCCTGAGCTGCTGCCGCCGCCGCCGCTGCCGCCGGTGCTGCTAAGTATGGCCATGGCTGCGCTGGGGCCAGCTGCAGCGTCTCAGGGTACACTAGTGCCCTTGCACAGCTAGCAGTGTGGCTGGCTCCCCTCTCTAAGGATGGGGAACTGGGGGCCAGCCAAATGCGGTCCTCCTGGTTGCAGGTCACGCAGTCATCCAATCGATGTTTCACATGCTCCCCTCGTAGCTGCACTGACACCGCCATCGCCTCGCCATGCGCGCTGTCCTCACATTTTGAAGCCCTGCCTCTCGAGTTCCTGCCACTCCTTGATGGTGTTCTCGAGGCAGTTCAGCGCCATGTCTGCAAATTCTGGCGACGCGTTGCGGAACGCTCGCAGCGTGGGCTGCGAGGAGCAGAAGATGGAGTCAAGTCAGAGGGACCCCTGTCTGTCGTGAGCTGCAACACGCAACGCTGTCACCGGCAGTATTGACATCGACCCCTGCTTCTCGCATGGCACCATCCCAGGCTATATCTGCTCCTGCAACATCCTGGCAACATGCGTGTTTGTTCTTTCACTCGGCAATGCAGGCCTGCACCCCAGGCCCATGCAGTATCCCCAAAAGTACACGGTACTCGCAGTCGCAGCGCTTTCACCAGTGCCGCACAGCTGAACAGCCGTACAGCTGAACGCTGTGGCACACACTGCGGCCCCACACATGTCACCCCAGCCACGGTCGAGCGTACGCACCTTCACAAACACATCGATGAAGTTCAGCTGCGCTTTCGGCATGTTCATCGTCTCACGCACGCAGAACGGCGAGATGGGCAGCCCCTTGGCCTTCTCCTGGTCACCCTGTTGCAACAGGTGGGAATAACACCGAGTCAGTTTCAGCCAGCATCTTGGGCCGTGTGTGGGTTCAACAAGCGGCGTGCAGTCAGCCCGAGCCACTCTGATAAGCCGCAAGCATAGCCCTTTATCTTGATGTTGCCACCCATACCCATGTGCACCAGACAGGTCTTGACGCAAAATACCATGTACAGATGGTGTCTGGGCCCAGCCCGAAATTGCTGCGGCTGCGGTGTCTGCGGGCCATCGCTGCATTTCCCTGCCCTCCATGCGCACCTGGTCGCAAAACTCTTGCACGACTCGCTCTGCCCAGGCGCGTGCCAGCGGGAATGGCCGTGAGGGGTTTGCTATGTCAGCTAGGTGCACCACCATCTGGAACAGCAGGTTGCGTTGCTCCTGCCAATCGTTGAGGTTCGGTCTTTCTTGTAAATGGTTGCTGAAGCTCCTCAGCAAGTCAAAGTGGATGGCCATGTCCGTCGCCATGACAGCGTCGATCATTAGCTTGCGGCACTGCACCCGGGGATCAGAGTACATGCAGATGCTTGTTGGGTCGGGGGTCGCAGGACAGCATGGAGGTGGGAAGCACTGGTGGCGCCCACTGCATGCTTCATCGCATGACGCATGCATGCCCTGTCGCTCCTGTGGTGACCCGGGCACCATGCATGGAACCCTCGACTTCCACATACCACCCATGCAACCCCATGCGCACCTGCTTTTGCTCTGCAAACGTGAACAGCTCAAAGATGTCGCAGCCATCGCACGTGCGTGCCAGCTGAAAGGCACGGCTGATGTGATAGTTCTCGTTCACCGACTTGTCATTGTGAATGGTGGCTCGCTCGTGCTTGCTGTTGATGAGGAAGTCATTGTTGACCCCTAGATGCCCAAGGTCATGGACGGCCGACGCCACGATGATGCAGAACGTCTCCATCTTTGTGACCTCGCACAGTCGCTGCGTTCGCAGGCTGTGCAGAATGATGGCTGCGGTCTGCGTGACATCTGCTGCGTGGATAGCGTTGTGGTATGGGTTGGGCAGGTATTCGCCCTCTACGCGGTGCAGGAACTTCTCCACTGTTCTGCGGTCCACCATCTTGCGCCCCTCCACCCGCCAGTTGTCCTGCGTGGGTGGGTGGGCCAGGGATGGCGGGGCAGGGCGCCCGCGTTCAGGGGCCCGCGCATGCGGCAAGCGGTCCTTTATACCCGTCTATATTAGCTGCATCTGCTCACCAGCACATCGAACAGCTCCAGCAGGGCCATGGTCATGGTGATCAAGGGGCAGCCTCTGGCCTCCCTCGCGTCTAGTCTGGTTTGCATGTCCAGGTCGAAGGGGCTGAAGCTCCATGAGAAGAGCTGCGAAGCAAAAAGGGCCGGCGTCAGACGTGCTGCAGTGAATGGGCAGGCAGGGCCGATGCGGCGCCGGCTTGCGCTTGTTTCCCTGCTGCGCGCCCGCTCACCCTGTCGTGGATGCTGTCTATCCACTGCCTGCGCTGCGCGGCGCTCCTTTCCAACGCCTGGTCTGGGTCTGCTCCTCTAGGCTGGGCATGGCTGCATGGCTGCCGCTCCGTCATTACTCCGCCCTGCACGCGCATTCCAGGCCAGCCGCAGCTTAGCATTGCTGCCTGGGTGGCCCGCCAGCCGTGGCAGCGAGCGCTGCGCGGGTTTCACCTTGCTGGCGACGCAACCATTGCTCGTGTTGTCGGGGGGCATAACAGTATCCTCGCCCAAGGCCGGCTGCGCCCGGCCGAAGCAGCAAAACAGCGCGCTGATCTGTCTGAGCGGCCAGCAGAGGCAGCACCTCAGAAAGCGCCGCATCCCGCCGGGCTCCTGGCGCTCCGCTGGTGCTGGCATTCGCTGGCTCGCCAAGATGTGTGCCTCATGCTGTCGCTATGGTGGTCAGCAATGCAGCGGGCTTCACATGGAGCTGCGCCTTACACATGCGCTGACTTGGTCCAAGGCCCATGGGCTCGAGGGTCCACACTTTGGCGGTACGTTTCCATGCAAATTTCACACGAGCGCAACAAATGGAGGGCTTATGGCACGCGCTGCGCGTTGCCGTGGCCTGACAGGTGATGGGCACTGCCGGACCGGGTCTTGCTGCAAGGCGGGGCGAGAGTAGTGCAAAATGTGAGCCATGTGCAACCAGGGCTCTGCAAATGTTTGCGCCGAGCCCTGCACGCAGGCAGCTATAAGCCGTCGCAAAGTGCAGCTGGGGCCCATGTCGGGCGTTTCCATCGCGCGCACTATTCTGGTCAGTCGGGCACGCAGCACGTCAGCGAGCACGCTGCACAGAAAGCAGTCTGCGCGCGACACGCGGCCATTGTGCGCGCATAGCACAGCGTGTGGCGCAATAGATTTTCACCAGTGCCCACGGGATCCTGCACATGCATATCTGTGAGCAGCAGCATCGCTCCAAAACACTCAGGTTGCACCCGCATGTTGTGCGAGTCTGGCAGACATTGGCTTCTTGGGTGGTACTGGTTGTCTTGATGTATTCCGCATTTCTGCTATGTTTACCACGGCTAGCAACACCCTCAGGTTTCGCGGTTGTCCGCAGCACCCCAAGTAAAAACCTGCCGGTGGTGTGCTCCGCCCAAACATGCAGAAGCCCTAGGCTGCCCACAGCGGTGTTGCACATACTGCGTGTTGCGGTATCCACAGCGCGCCATGGCGCGCCGATTGCTGTGGGCTGCATGCAGATCGCTAGCTGCCGGGGACGGTGCCATGCAGGCGCCGAATGTGCGTATTGCCAGCTTGGTGGCAGCATGGAGAGCAGTGGAAACACAGGTCGGCACGTTGCTGCACGTGAATGCATGCCAACGCAACATGGCATTGCTTAATGCATTGGTTTGGTGTCCTGCACAGGTAGCCTTGGCATGGTGGCAGTTAGGCGGAAGCCTGGCGTTGCGTGCTTTGGCAACGACTGCACAGGACCATGTGCAGCCCTTGCAGAACCCACAAGGCATGGGTCCTCCTGTTGTAGCCAGCAGTGCTTCACAGCAGCAAGACATGAAGAGAACTGGGCCCAGGAAGGGAGGGGGGGCTGATCGACCATCCTGTGGCCAGGGTATGCAGCAAAGCTCGATTGTGGAAGGGGTCAGTGGCGGCTTGAGCAGCAGTGGAAGCGGTGCTGTTGCTGGGACTGCTAGAGGTGCAGCCGGGCATGTCGCCAGCACTGTGTCTGGTCCTGCCTCAACTTCTGGTGGGGGCAGCAGCAGTAGCATTGGGCCAGGCCCAGGTCACAAGCGTCCCCAGGGTAACCCTGGGCCAAGGCCTGCGCAGGCCACCCCCAGACAACATCAGAGCATTGGGCGGGCGATGCAAGTACTTAACGAGTCCGCGAATAGGGTGCGGTCAGCGTGGAAGCACAGAGCGCCGCTGCCACAGGCATCACAAGCCCAGCTGCAGGTGCGCAGGTGCCGGCCCCCTTATGCATGCATGGCTGTACCTTGCGACCTGTGTGGCTGTGCCACTCAGCGGAAGGGCGGCATCGTGAGCATGCGCTGGTGTCGTGCGTGAGCGCTTCTGAGTCTTTGTGTGCTGTTGCATGTGCACGTGCCCTGGTGCGCAGCTTGTGGTAAAATCGGCGCACACCCCCTTTATCAAGCACATCAAAGCCAGGCTGTCAACAGATCCAGATCTCCTACAGGACCTGCTGCGTCACTCCAGGTGCGTGACCCGCTGTGCGCCACCTGCGGTGCGTCTCTGACTGAGCCTTTTCATCTGACAGGGGGTTAGGTCTTTGGTGAAGGCGATCGCACAATTAAGAGCAACAATTGGTGGAAGTGGAACACACTGAGTGTGGTGGAGTGGACAGTCCACAGTGACACACGTGGGTGGCGTAAGTGGCTGCTAGACTGATGCTTGTGGTCCAGCGGGAGGCATAGACGGCTAGAGCTCACGTCACATGCTAGGAACGGTGGCCGCGTTGAGCGTGTGTGTGTAAAGTCACTTCACTGAGCTCCTACCAATGTTGCCGCTGCTGCGCTCCCGCAGGGCTGCACCATCACCTGCGCGAGCAGCTGCAGCACCCAGCTCTCAACAAGCAGCAGCGGGCGACGCTGTTGCTGCTGCTGGCGAGGCGACGGAGCGCCCAAGACCGTTGAGCCAGCGCAAGGCGCCAATGTCACCTGCCCCCTCACAGCAGCAGCAGCCTGCAGCATTGAGCGTGGCTGAGTCAATGCCGGCGCCAGCCGCCCTCACCCCAGTGCAACTCAAGAACCTTGACGCAAGGGTGTCAGCACTGTTCCTGGAGTACATCATGACTCACCACGCAAAAGAGGTGATCCTGTTGATCAGGCTAGCTGGGACCTTTCGTGGCATGGCATGTGTGACCTGGCATGCTGTTGCCGCTTACATGATCTTATGTGATGCGGCGCGCTGTATGAGCTGTGCAGTGCTACCCGACCGTTGATACAGGCTGTCTCTCTGTGATGCACTGTTCAGGGCACTGTATGGCGCTGGATGTACCGCAGCACCTGCCGCTGACTGCAAGCTGACCACTGCTTCCGACCCACCCCCGCCCTTGCCAACAGATGCACGGTGTGTCGACCGCCCAGGACCTCTCGCAGCCTCACCAGTGGTTTCCTTTCGCACGCTCCATACACCGCAAGGTCATTTACCATGCAGGTAAGTACTGCTGCAAAGCTGTGGCTTCAGCAGCCCAGGAGGATCGCTTTGTCGATGCTCGCAGCTTTATTTTGCACCCTAGTGCCCTACCATCTTGACAACAAAGCTGCCCAAGGGAAGCCAGATATCATGCCTGAGACATGGCCCCATTTCCTGTTGATGGTTGATTGGAGAGAAGGCCAGGGAAAGGACAGGGAGCGGTCGATAAGAATGCGCACTAGCTGAGCTCATATTTGTGTGTCCCGATGCAGGCCCAACCAACAGCGGCAAGACGTACAACGCGGTGCAGGCGCTGAAGGGCGCGCAGACAGGCGTGTACTGCTCGCCGCTGCGCCTGCTGGCGCTGGAGCAGTACGACCGCCTCAACCAGGTGCGGCACGCGTGTATGGGCTCCATGGGCAGCGGGACGCAGGTACGGCAAGCATATACAGCCCCAACGGCAGATCATTGGCATGTTTTGACTGATGAGCGTCCAGCCTACGCTTGCCTGCCAACCCTCTGGGAATGTGCGCCCCCGCACAAGGGAGCAAGGCCGTCACGCTGTGAGGGACAGTGGCGAGGGGGCCGTGCACGGACTTCACCTTTGCTTGCGATCGTTGCAGGAGGGCGTGCGCTGCAGCCTGGTCACGGGCGAGGAGGTGCGCGAGGTACCGGGCGCGACGCACGTGTCATGCACCGTGGAGATGGCCAACCTCAACAGGCGCTGGGACGTGGCTGTCATTGATGAGATCCAGGTGTGACCAACGTGCGGAGGGGTTGCACAGGCATGAGTCGAGGCTTTGGTTAAGCGTGATGGAACAAGAGCGTGTTGTAGCCGCTGCGTTAGGAGCGTCAGCGCGCACGATCGGCATGAGGCCCTGGTTATTGTGGTGGAGGCAGTTGCAGTGAAGGGGCGAACCCCCTGGCGTTAGCAATGCAATCACTCCGCACGCTTGTGCCTTTCCTCCAGCACTGACTCTGGTCTGGTTGTGTTTGCTGCACAGATGATTGGTGACAATCAGAGAGGCAGTGCTTGGACCCGGGCGCTGTTGGGGCTACCAGCCAGCGAGATTCACCTGTGTGGGGACGCCACGGCGCTGGAGCTGGTGCGGCGCCTCTGCAAGGACACGGGGGAGGAGCTGGTGGTGAGTAGGGCCTCAACGAGGCAGTGGTGTGTGTGTTGGGGCGAAGACGCCAGTGGTGAGCATGGAGGCAGTCATTTTAGGTGGGAGAGGTGCGCTGGCGGTTATCAAAGTGAATCATGACGTTGACAAGCCAGACGTGGTGGCATGGCACTGGCTAGTTGCTCCAACCTGGGCTTGGTTCTGGGGGCGCTGACCACTACGGGGAGGATGCAGTGCAATCTGGATGCTGTGACATGGCACTGAGGGAGTGCCTTGAGTGGCAGCCTCGTGACCGAAGGACGCCTCTTCGCTCCGCCCTGCCATGCAACATGCAGGTCAACGCGTACACCCGCAAGTCGCCTCTGCATGTGGAGGGCAGCCACCTCAGCGACATGCAGAACATCCAGGAGGGTGACTGCATCGTCGCCTTCTCCAAGATGCGCATCTATGATTACAAGAAGGTGACTGCCGCAGTGCAGTCAAGTCGCTTGACTGTACTTATGCAATAGATTGAGGGTTGACGTGCAGGCACCGTCAGATCAGGGCTGTTGTGTGACTCGTTGGGATGTTCCTGGCGTTGATGACAGTGTCAAGAGTACTGATTACACCCACGACATGGGTAGGGCACTCGGCTTCTGCATACCTGTGCATACCACCATGAGCTGAATCCCTGGCTAACCTTTGTTTAGCGTGCACCCTCACCCTGCCCTGCGTTTTCGCCTCACCCTCAAAGCAGGCCCTGTGCTTGGCTCCTGCCCTGAGTCCTGTTCGCCCAATACCACCACCTGCGCATTACGCAGGCCATTGAGACCATGACGCCCCACAAGGTGTGTGTGGTGTATGGTGCGCTACCTGCGGAGACGCGCCGCTCCCAGGCGCAGCTGTTCAACACACCAGGCACCGGGTGGGTCCAGGCTGCGGGCTCGGGCAGCGGG
>JAWZTI010000885.1:0-19218 GCA_039880955.1 Chlamydomonas urium
GTGCTGCAACAGCCAGGTTAGGGGGAAAAGGGGAGAAGGGCTGTGGGTGGGGTGTGACCGAGGTGGAGAAGGGCTGCTTTGTATCTGCTGCACAGAGAGGCACTTCTGCAGGCGCAACAGCAAGGGGTGGGGGGGGGGGCAAGGGGAGGAAGCCTGTGTGTGGGAGGAGGGGGTTGCAAGCGGCGGATCTAGGGCGTGGGGCGCAGGCTGCCTGGTTTGAGAGCACCAGGCGGAAGCTGCACACGAAAGGGAAGATATGAGGGCAAATGGTTCACGGAGAGAAGGACCTTGCTGTGGTCCTCACTCTAGAGATCTTCCCTAGAGATCGAAAAGATCTCAGGATCTTGCTGCTGCATCATGCACAGCCGGCTCCGTACCCCCACCTGCATCCTCAGCTCACCTCCTGCATGTGTTGTTGGCTTGTGATGCGCAGTGCTGCATGACCCACATCAGGTACGCTGTCATCCGCACATCCCACCGCTCAGAGCCTGCAACACCCAGCATGAGCATCAACATCATCAGCAGCAGCAGTATCAGAATCGGCATCAGCAGCAGCAGCGGAGGCATCAGCGGCAGCAGCGGCAGCAGCAGCGGCATAAGCAGCAGCGGCAGCAGCAGCGGCAGCATCAGCAGCGGCGTCTGCAGCGGCGTCAGCATCATCAGCAGCAGTAGCACCGGGTAGTAGGATTGAGGCTGGGGTGACAAACATCTTGTAATTCCTCCCCCGTCCCCCTCTTTCCTGGCTTCCCCTCGGCAGTGTGGTGTGTGGAGGCAGCTTGCTGCAGATCACACTCCCTCACACTCACGCCCAGGTACAAAGTGTAACCGACCTGCTCAGACTTTCCAAGCATTCTGCTTCACACCTGTGATGAAGGACAGCAAGGCCTCCGGCATGTCGCCATGCTGCTCTTGGAAGAGGCGGTGTGCGCGGTCCGCGCTGACGGACAGGCCTGCGGGCATGTAGCAGCGGAAGAGGAGAGCGAACCTTGACCCTTATGCCTTGAATCCCCACTCCTCAAACTTCGACCCCCCACTCCCCACACCTTGGCCCCCCACTCCACACACCGTGACTCCCCAACACCCCACAACATGATTCCCCACTCATCCACCCGTGCAACCCCTCTCACCCTCAAGCCCCTCATCCGAAATGACAAGGGCGTTCGCCAAGGGCACAGACACCAGCACCTGTCTTGCCGGCACTGTCTGCTGGCATGCCAGACCCCGCCCGAAAGGTGTGGAAGCGGGTGCCAGTACGCCCTGTACAGCCGCCAGCTCAGCGAGACCATCGTCTGGCAGAAGCTGGCAGGAAAGTGCAGGCGCCGTGCCATCACCGCCGCTGCCGGCGCTGCCGCTGCCGCTGCCGCTGCTGCTGCTGCTGCCAGCGCCGCTAGTGGTGGAGGGTGCAGCTTGGGCCTTGGCCAGGACCCTTGCGCAATGGCATCTGGGCTGCGCCAAGGTAGTAGGTGAGAGGCTGGACGTCCCACACCAAGACCGCTGGCAGGAACTTCTATGGCATGCATGTCTCCTGCTGCTGCTGCTGCTTGCTGCTGCTGTGGCTGCTGCTATGGCCTGATAGGGTCGGTCCGCAGCAGGCACACGCGTGAGGAGCATCGACTGAGCTGATGCTGTTAGCGTCCTGGGACATGATGGCCCGCAGCCGATGAAGGCGCTGCTGCTGAGCTGCATCGTGTGACGGGAACCGGCACCACAGCGTTGGCCCCCGTAAGCAGTTTAGCAGCGACGAAGCATGAGCTGCCGTGCTACTGCGCGCGCCGCGAAAGCGCGTATTGTACACCAGCAACCCACACCTGTAACAGACGCAACACCTTGATCCTGTCAAGCAGACTCCTTTTCAACTGCATGGGGTGCATGGTGGCCATGCTGACTACCACCTAGCTCTACTGTCAGCAACGAGGCAGCTCCTTGCATGCCCACACCATGGTTCAAGCAAGCAAGGCCCTTGATGCAAGGGCGAAGAAAGGAGAGAGCGCTCCACAGCAGTGACACCAGGAGAAGAGCACCAAAAGGGCAGGAGCGGAATGGCTACCCCCCTGTAACAGTGCAATAGAAGGCGCGTGTCATGATGCTCAGGTACTCAGCTCCTCAGCTTAACTCCTGAGCCCAGGCCCACGGCTAGGGGTCTGGCCAGATGTTCACATCTAACTGGTACATTCCCTCAAACCCCTGAGCAAGGGTTGACAGTTTGTGATATGGAAATAACGGCGAGTGTGCTCCTAGGCTGCAGCAGTGCTGTCTAGCGGTCCCCTGACCGTCTGCTTTAGCTGCAAGTCTGCAACCCTGTGTGTGTGGTGAAGCTCTGCGTAGCTGCGACTATGAGGCGCCACTAGCTAAGTCACAGCTGCTCAGTGGCGCAAATTGTTTCGCCCAATAAAAGCTGCGTCTCAAGTGCAACACGAACTGAATCTTCAGAGCAACAAGCGCTGAGTCGCAGTGAGCTGAGTCGCAGTTGCAACAACGCGTGTGTGTCTTCCTCCTGCAAGTACTATTCAAAGCACCTAGCCCCTCCCTGCTGAGCAAGCGGCATGGTTCAACAGTCCCGGCAGGCACATCAGCATGCTACACGTCCCCGTATGCTGCAGCCGCCGCTTCCCCCCGCCTGCCTCCCCGCTGTGCAGGCAGCGTGGTCCAGCAGTCGTATCAGACACAAGCACGCTACGCATCCCCATATGCCGCAGCCGCCGCTTCCCCCCGCCTGCCTCCCTGCTGTGCAGGCAGCGTGATCCAGCAGTCGTGTAGGACACAAGCACACTACGCGTCCCCGTATGCTGCAGCCGCCGCTTCCCCCCGCCTGCCTCCCCGCTGTGCAGGCAGCGTGGTCCAGCAGTCGTATCAGACACAAGCACGCTACGCATCCCCATATGCCGCAGCCGCCGCTTCCCCCCGCCTGCCTCCCTGCTGTGCAGGCAGCGTGATCCAGCAGTCGTGTAAGACACAAGCACACTACGCGTCCCCGTATGCTGCAGCCGCCGCTTCCCCCCGCCTGCCTCCCCGCTGTGCAGGCAGCGTGGTCCAGCAGTTGTATAAGACACAAGCACACTACGCGTCCCCGTACGCCGCAGCCGCCGCTTCCCCCCGCCTGCTCCCCGCTGTGCAGGCAGCATGGTCCAGCAGTCATATAAGACACAGGCCGCCTACGCGTCCCAGGATGCTAGCCCGCCTGCCTGCCTACTGCGCAGACCCTGACACCCTGGCCCCTCCCTACTGCGCAGGCAGCGTGGATCAGCTGTAGTACAAGACACAGGCGTCCCCCGATGCTGCCGCCGCCGCTATCCTGCGCCTGCCTCCCTGCTGACCAAGCAGCGTATTTCAGAAGACCCGACACAGCAGCACGCTATGCATCCCCAGATGCCGCCGCCGCCGCCTCCCTACGCCTGCGCAGCGCCTCCGCCAGCTCATTGCCTGCTGCGCCCAGCGGCGTGATAGCCACCGCACCAGCGGGGGGTTTGCGCACAGTGGGGATGGTGCTGGCGCCTGGCGTGCCGCTCCCTGCGCCAGCGATGGCCTGCGGCAAAGGAGGCAGCAGTGGTGTGCAAGGTCAGTATCGGTTTTAGGTGGGTTTTAGGTTGAGGTTAGGTTTTAGGTGGTGATACAGTGTGTGTTACAGGTGTTCAGGGCACCGCGAGGGCGCATGAAATCCATGTCCCAACTGGACCAGGATTTACAGGGGTAGAAGTGTGCAAGTGGAGCAGTGTGCAACAGACTCATCGAGCATGATTGAAGCCCTGGCCACAGCTGCTGCCCGTACCCCCAAGGACAACAGCCACACCTGGAGGTTTGCGTGACAAGTGACAAGTGTGATACACGATCCCGTTCCGTACTCACGCTGGAAACTGCGCGGAAGCTAAAGCCGGGGCTGGGGTCAGCAGCATCAGGCGCAGCGGCGGTGGCAGAGGGAGCTGGCGTAGTGCCGCCGCCGCTGCTACCATGCTGCTGCCGCTGCTGCCGTTCACGCAGCGCCGCCGACAGTTCATAGCCAAATGGCATCGCAGGGTTGGCCCAGTTGGTGGAGGGCGTGGAGGGGTTGGCTGCCTCCTCCGCCTCTGCTGCTTTACGTGCAGCCTCCCGCGCTGCCGCATCTTCTTGCGCCTGAAAGGGGGGAGGGCGCGTTGGGAGACATGCAGGGGGCGATGAGCTGCCTTGGCCCAGTTGGTGGAGGGCGTGGAGGGGTTGGCTGCCTCCTCCGCCTCGGCTGCTTTGCGTGCAGCCTGCCGCGCTGCCGCATCTTCTTGCGCCTGTGGGCGACGGTCGCGTGAAGAGAGACATGCAAGAGGCGGTAACCTGCCTCGGTCCAAATATTGACAAGCGTGGCGACGTTGGTTGCCTGCTCTGATCCTGCTGCTTGGAGCGCTGGAGTGCTGCCTCTGTTTCCGCTTTAACTCCTTGCGGACTCACCATCCGCCATCTGCTAAACCGCCCTGCCCTAGCTTCCAGCCCCTGCTGCCGAGCTTGCCTGCTTCAGCCTTGACGGTTTGCCCAGCACCGCGACTGTTGTGCCTGCACTATCTTGGTGACTTCCGCATCTGATCGGCCACCCTGCCCTCGCCCTCTGCTCAGCTTGAGCTTTGCCTGCTGGCGCTTCCACTTCGCCAGGTCCACAACTGTGCTGCCTCCGTAATCTCTCCTCAACCGCCCCGCCATCGCCCTGCCCTCACCTTGAGCGTCGCCTGCTTGTGGGTCAACTTACCCGCCAGCTCTGCAACCATGCTGCCTGCACAGCCACACCCTCCACCATCTGCTCAATCACCCTGCCCTCGCCCTCTCCTCACCTTCAGCGTCGCTTGCTGGCGCTTCAGCTTGTTCGCCAGCTCTGCCGTTGCGGACCCTATGCTCGGCGCAGCCCCATCCTTGGGCTTCGGGGTAGCAGCGGCCGCCTCCGCTGCCGCCAGCGCGGCCTGCTGCGCTTGGAGCTTCTCTGCAGTGCAGTACGGAAAGCAAAGGGAAGGTTTCAGGCGCGAAGGTCAGGAGTTGGCAAGGGTTGCGTGGTGGCTGCAGTGGCCTCCGCCGCCGCCAGCGCAGCCTGCTTCTCTTTGAGCTTTCTGCAGTGCAGTACGGAAAGCAAAGGGAAGGTTTCAGGCGCGAAGGTCAGGAGTTGGCAAGGGTTGCGTGGTGGCTGCAGTGGCCTCCGCCGCCGCCAGCGCGGCCTGCTTCGCTTTGAGCTTTCTGCAGTGTGATAGCACGCGCGTCAGAATTGGTGCAGGTAGTGTGGCGGGTGTCTGCTTTCAGCATCAGCTATACCGCCAGCCGGGTTTGGTGCACTTTCAAGTGCTCTGCAGTATATGTACAGAGAGGAAGGGGCAGAGGCATCAGAGGCGTGGCAGTGGTGGTGTGGCGACGGTGGTCTCCGCAACGGCCTGCCGCGCTTTGGGCGCTTCCGCAGTACTATGACAGGGTGAATTGGTGCAGCAGTCGAGGCACACAGATCACACATGTGATGCACGTGGCAGTACTAGTGTGGAAGGGGTGTGAAGTAGCCTCCACAGCGTGCCACCATACCTGTCGCCCACCGACCCATCCCTGCTCCTCCATCCTGCGTCCCTTCTCCCTGTGCAACCATCCTACCCCAGTCGCCCACCTGCCAGCTCTCCCGCATAGACTGTGTGCGTGGTAGTGCTTGCCTCCATAGGCTTCTCATGCTCCTTGAAGTACTGCTTGCCCTTGCGCTCCAACACCTCTGCCTGCACTTGACAGAGCCACAGACAGCAAGAAAGATAACTGCTTGGTTATCATTCACCTCAACCAAACTCCTAAACCCTACACTGTGCTGCCACCTAACCCGACAAATTCCATCGACACGGATTCATCGACACTGATTCATCATTGATTAAAAAACAATTCATTAACAATTATTTGCGACCAGGTGTTGCAAAGAAGGTGGTGTCGCACCTGCCATGCAGCCTTGGGATCTTCGCCGCTGCCCCCCGCGCCGCCGTCTGAACCCCTGTCCACATGCAGGTGTGAAGCGCGAGGTGTGGAGGCCGGGCGCAACGGTCATGTGGCAATCAACAGGGGACATGAGATGCGATAGGAAGCAGTTCACTGACAGATTGTGACATGAACAGGAGCAGTTGTGAGACACTCACAGCTGGTGCAGAGTTCATAAGCACCCGATAGTTGTTGCTGGCCGTGCCCTCTCACCCGATCACCCCCCACACTTTCCCCATGACCGTCTCTGCAATAGCCCCTTCCCCACAATCTTGCCCGCCTGCACTCTTGCGCGCCCTAGGCTGCATGGCCTATGCTACTTGCTGAGCGGTTGCTTTCTGCCCCTGCTGCTTCCCACCCTGCCCCTGCTGCTTCCCGCCCTGCCCCTGCTGCTTCCCAGCGATCAATATGTAAGACAACCCCCTCCCCACATGGCTCACCCTGCACTCTTTCGCGCCTTGAATTGCATGACCTGCGCCAAATGCTGTGCGTCCTTGCCCTCAACCTGAGCACAGAACAGAAGGTAGCCAGCGCTTCAACCAACTGCATTCTCCAACAGTTAGAGAGGGGTCAACGCTGACAGTGTTAGTTGGTGAGCGCCCCTGCCTTGGCCCCACCAGGCAGCAAGCCAACAAAAGCTATAAAGCACATGCACTCAGGACTCCCCTCGCTCACATCGGTCACACTCCACAGAGCCACACCTTGTCACACCACTGTTCACACCTCTGTCCACTTCGTTCCACATCCCGCCACACCTTGGAGTACTGGATCTCCACTGCGGCAGGGCTGGCGGTGGCCTTCAGGATAAGGTCGCGCGGCAGGCGCCCCATGATCAGGCCGCCGCCCATCGCAGGTACGCCCCCGTACTTGCCGAGGATCCTACAGGTCAGCAGTAGAGGCCAGTATCAAATACGATTAGTGTACTTCACAGTCCTTGGGGGCATCGCGAGGGCGCATCAGCATCTGTCCACTTGGGCAGGATTCCCGGGCGCCGACGTCCAAAGGGGCTCACTGAGGTGAGCAGGACAGGCGGAGTGGCAAGGGTAGACTGTGTTGTGTGCAACCAGACGCAAGCGCACACACCAAGCCCGCTTTTCCAACTTGGAATGGGCTAGCAAAATGAGCATGACAGGTGGTGCAGGAACAATAGCCAGACTGAATTGCACCCACCTGGCTTGCTTCTCCAGCTTGAACTTGGTGAGCTCAGGGTGCACGGTACGTGCCTTTCGCCGCTTGCCCTCGCCCTGTGGCAGGCAATGAGACAAAATAGGCAATTGCACCAGAGTGGGTACAATGTGTGCTCTGCGACCCCTGCTGCTGCCTCTGTTGCTGCTATTTGTTGCCCTGCTCGATGGTAGGTGCAGCTTGATGCCGAGTGCTGCATATTTGCTGCTGTCTGATGGCGTGCGCTGCTGTGATATTTGGCCTGATGCTGAGTGCTGCTGTGCAATGCTGTGTAAAATGTTGTGTGATGCTGTGTGCTGCAGACACACAGCCCTGATGCCGCCCTAGCGTCCAGCACACTGCTACGACGCTGGCACTATCCCTGCGGCTGCCTGCACAGGTGGTCTTCCTGCTGCATCGCTGCCATCAGCACAGCACACACACTCAGTAGCACAGCGCATGCACCCTGCAGTGCACCCAGCACCGCTGCCCATGCACTCAGAAGCTCTGTCCATGCTGCACATGCAACCAGCACCGCTACCCATGCAGCCAGCAGCGCAGCCAATGCACTCCGAAGCACAGCCCAAGCTAGCCCGGCGCACCTCAGGCTTCTCCTTTTTCTCCACCTGAAGTTCTGCGACGCAGGCAAGGGAGCAAGGAGTGCAGGGAGGTCATAGCGGAGAAGGTGAATTTCCAGCGGTCCGCAGGGGAGTTCAAAGAGGTAGGGCACAATGAAAGGACCCTGCTAGGGAGGTGCGCCGACACAGGGCGCATGTATAACCTATGGCGCCTCCAAGGTCACCATCACACCCCAGGTTCTGCATCTACAGCACCATCGGGCATGGTCTTGCTGCCATCAGACATGACGTCCAGGTAAGCTGGTTGAACTTTCAACTGGTGGTGTGTTTGTTTCGGTGCTGTGACAGCAAGCTGTCACACCCAGCTGTCGTTGGGCAAGACAGTACAACTATGATCAGTGCCAAGCACCTGCACAATGTCTATCGCATGCTTCATAAGCAGTCTGCCGCATGGATTGCCAAAAGAAGCTGTTGCCAGAACGCTGGTGCTCCCAAACAAAGCTCTGCTAACGTCAGCCCCTCCCTGGCAGCATGCACACCGTCAATCGCCATGGCGTCCGCCTCGCGCCGCACCACGTCCACGTACGCGTCCACCTGGGCCGCGAACGCCTCCCACGAGCGCAGCTGGGACTCATAAAAGCCCTTGGCCTTGTCGGCCTCGGCCTGCACCAGCTCCAGCCACTCGTCGCCCTCCTTGCGTTTGTCCAGATCCTCGGTCAGAGCCTTGAGGTTGGTGGAGAAGCGCTCCTGTGCGCGCAGCGCCACGTAAAACGTCTCGCGCACCTCGTCCAGCGACAGCAACTCCTCATCCTCTTCCTCCAGCTCCTCGCCGTTCGCGGAAGCCTGCTTGGCGAGAGGCAGCGGCGTGGCGTCGGCCATGGTGGCTGCTAGGGCGCTGCCTGACGCAGCAGCTGAGCAAGGAAAGAAGTCTTTGGTGTGGGACCGTTCACACGCAATTTGTATGCAGTGCTTCTGACAGCTGCCCCATTTTGCGGTGCAAGGCCTCAGCAGTTCAGATTTATTGCAGCTTACATCAGTATCTGCCTGTACGCACACAACCTTGAACAAAGGAAATCAACTTGCCTGCCAAGGAAAGCAAAGGAGAGGTGGTGGTCAGTTGCAAGTGCAAGATTGCGGTGCAAGCAGCAGTGCTGGCCCAGCGCCGCTTTCTGAACTGGACCCCAGCATTGGTACATGTGTCACGTTCCTTTCATTTACAATTATTCGTCCGCCATCACGAAGTCCAAAACGAGGCTGGTATCCAAAGGCTAGCAGCAAACAAATGCATGCTTGCATCCCTCATGAATTGCCCATCCATGCACATCAGGCGACGAGTCATCATGTGTTGGTGCTACTGTAGCGCTGGAGCGCATCCACCACGAAGGGGTACACCATGGTCTTGGCACTCTTTGCGTCCCAGATGAAATCCTGGACAAAGGGGGTTGCAGGGTCAAGTAGGTCCAAATTGCAGGTGGTGAAGGTCAGGCAAATGGGCTGGAGGAGGCGCAGTGCAGTCTTAGCACTTTTTGCGTCCCAAAAGAAGCTTCCCTTCCTCGTACCATGTGCCCGTAGTCTGGCGTGTGCAGCCATCCCGCCAGGCTGCCTGCATCGCCCATGACCTTGCGCATGCGGTCCATCGCAGCTGGGGGCGCCAGCACGTCGGCCCCTCCAGTAAGCAGCACGGTGGGGGTGGTGATGTTCTGCCCAAGGCAAGAAAAGACAGGGCGTGGAGGAATCAGTGGGAAGATGCGACCATGGCTGCCAGAGATTCCTGGGGGCGTCAGTGCGTCGCCTCCCCCGGTCAGCAGCATGGTGAGGGTGGTGAGGTTCTGGGCACAGGGACAGCAGCACAGCGGGAGAGAGGGCGGAGCAGGCAGGGCACAGAGGGCTAGATGGGCAGATGTAGCGATGGCCGCTGAGGGAGCCAGAACGTCGACCCCTCCAGTCAGCAGCACAGTGGTGGTGGTGATGTCCTGGGCACGAGTGCAACGGGTGAGTGAGCGGGGCAGGGAAAGCAGGACATGCAGTACATAGTGGGTGGATGTGACCATGGCTGCTGGGCAAGCTAGCTGCAGCAGGGGGCTCCTCACACCAACCACACTCACCTCAAGGAAAACAAAGCAGTGCAAACCGCTTGATAACAAAAGGTTCAAAATAGGTTGAATGGGAGCAGCTGAAAGAGAAGCCTGCAGCTCAGCCTTACTTGCAGAAAGTACTCTGGCCCATAATTGAGCTGAAACAGGCGCGGCTGTGGGTCGTTGTACATCTGGCTCCAGTGCAGCGCGTTCCTGCAGTACAGCAGTGTGGCAAGCGGGGATACTGCAGTTTAGTTCAGCTGTTGACCACCTGTAGGTCATTCGCTTGAGCCATTGCAAGACGACACTCTGGATAAACATGCATCTGGCTCCAGTGCAGCGCGTTCCTGGGGAAGGGCAGTACAGCAGTTTGACAATTGAGGGTACTGCTGAACACCCAGTCACTGTTCATCCCTCCTTGATACACCCCCTTGATAGTGAGGCCTCACACTCAGGGTCACATGCGCCATGGTGCTCATGACGACATGCGCGCTGTCACTCACCAATAGGATGTGGAGGAGGGCCATGCCAACCAGTACTTCCTGCATCGCAGAAAGCAGCAAGGCATGGTGCAGCATGGCTTGGCAGGTGCTTGGTCACCGCCACTGCACCCAGCAGTTGGGAGACTGAACGCTGATTCAACCCCCCAAGCTGGCCACAGCAGTGGGGAGGCTGCAGGCCAACTCACTCATTCCAACTTACCACAGCAGTGGGGCAGCTGCATGCTGCTCACTGCTAACTCCTCAAACATTGATCTGCGTTACTTTATTCACAACCCGCCCCGCCCCGCCCCGCCCCCAAGCACTTCCCTTCCATCCCTGCCACACCTGCTCCCCACACCTCCTCGCTGCTGCTTCCTCTCCCTGCACACACCTGTACTGCTTGCCAACAATGTGCGTCGATTTGCCAAAGAGTGACACAGTGACGTCAACGCAGATGGAGGTGAGGGGCTGAACCTGGCAGAGGCCGTTGAGCAGCATGTCATGGATGGGCTGCATGTGGGGACGGGGGATGGGGAGGGGTTGAGCGATGGATAGATACAGTCTATAAAGCACGACACAGGATAGGGGTCGCATCGGCAGAAGCCATTCGGCAGCATGTCATGCGTGGGCTGCATTGGGGGCAGGGGAGGGAAACCAGTTGATCAGTCTTTTAACTGAGTTCAAAAGGACAACAGCTGTTGTTACCTGCAGGTAAAAGGGGCCGCACCTGGCACACTTGCTGCTGATGAACGACGTGTAAAGGTAGATCAACCGGCGTCAAAAAGCAAACATTCCTCATCTCACCTTTGCTCACAAGGAGTCAACAATTGATGCGAATGAGCCGTGCGGTGCCGAGCTCCTCAGCGCATGCGATGGAGGGAGCTACCCCATGATTGACAGTGAAGTACACTTCACACCCTTCACTTTTTAACACCTCAATTACAACCATAACCACTTCACACCTCACATAAGATTCCACACTTCTCACTTGATGACCATGGGGCATGGTCTATGGTACAGCAGTGAGTCCTCACCTTGCTCATGGGGAAGTGCTCGCTATACCTTCACACATGACATTCAACACTTCACACTTTGTGGTCATGGGCATGGTACGAGTCCTCACCTTGCCCATGGGGAAGTGCTCACTCGGCGGCAACACAGCGTCCATGACATGAGACACCTGCAAGCGTGGAGGTTTTGGAGGGCATTCCAATTGTGAAACTTGTGTGGAAATGGTTTGTGGGCATAACGCTCCCGCGAGGCGGGTAGGGGGCCAGGGGGGCGGCGCAGCTTCCAGCGCAGAGTCCATATCTGTGGTCGTTGAGTTGTGAGGGGGGTCAAAAATTGCTGTCCTTGCAAGGACGTGACACGTGTTGTAGTAACAGAGCAGGCAACAAGCCACCGTGTGAAGGGGCTGGAGATTCATGCACGTAAATGAACGGGCGTGCCCTTGCCCTCAGCCACCCAAGTCGGCACCCTGCCCATCTCCCCTATCCCCTCTGCCTTGAATCATTCTGCAAGGCCTGCAAAACGCCTCCATGTTGGGACAGGGTATGTCTCGCACGTACGTGACAGAGGGGCACTTTACCTCTCAGCCACCCAAGTCAGCACCTTCCTCCTCCCTTCATGCCTCTGCACCACAAAATCCTTACGTTGCCCAGCCTGCAAAATGCCTCCATGTTAGGACTGGTGATTTCTCGCACGTATGATGGCCAAAGCACCCTTGCCCTCCCTCAGCCACCCAAGTACAGCATCCTGCTCCTCTCCCCTTTGCCTCTACTGCCTCTTCACTGACGTTACCTAGCATGTAGAACGCCACCATCTGAGGGCTGGTGGTGTCCCTCCCACTCGTACTTGCACAGGTGCATCCTCCCTTTCAACATCCCGCCCCTCTCCCCTGTGCCTCTGCTGCCTCTCCACTTATTGACCTGCGTTGCCCAGCCTGCAGAACACCACCATGTTCGGGCTGGTCATGTCTCGCACATACATGCACAGGTGCACCCTCCCTTTCAGCACCCAGATCAACCTCCTGCCCCTCTCCCCCGGAGGGCCTCTGCCAAAACTGCCTCAAGTTGAGAGCGCTGTACTCACATTGCCCAGCCTGCAGAACGCCACCATGTTGGGGCTAGTGATGTCTCGCACGTACGTGACAGGTGCCAAGCCCACGTTGACTGAGACCAGGCGGTTGAAGTGTGGAAGGTGGGCGAGCATCATGACTGCAAGCGTGCCGCCCTGGCTGTGTCCCACAATCGACACCTGGTTGTGGGGTGGAGGAAGGTGTCGGGGGCAGCAGGAAGTGAGCCAAGCGGCAGCTCAGGAAGGTACACAAGCATCATGCTTGGAAGAGTGACTGCAAGACTGCAAGAGTGCCGCCCTGGCCGTATCGCCACCGTGACACTTGATTGCAGCGGTGGTGGGGTGGGTGGGGGGCGGTGGAGTGGGTCCACAGTCCTTCAGCCACTACAGCCACTAGAATGGCTACACACCTGGGAATAACCCGTGACTTGCAGCATATAGAGGATCGTGGCCGGCAAGTCAATCACTGCCATCTCATCCATGGCAAAGCTCCAGTACCTGTGACAGCAAGCGATAGGTTAAGGGTCAAGGGTTTAGGGTGGCCAAAAAAAGGGCAGTCATTTTTCGTTTGTCACACTCACACATCATGACCCTTATTCGATATTGGTGCCAGGCATCCCTGCCCACTTTAGGCAGGGGGCCCCTGCACCCGCACGCCTCTGCACCCTCACGCCTCTGCACCCGCACGCCTCTGCACCCTCACGCCTCTGCACCCGCACGCCTCTGCACCCTCACGCTGGCCCAAGGACTGCAAAGCACACTAGGCCTACCATCTGCCTTGAGCATGGGAACATTGGTGTAGGCGCTTGTCCTCCCCAAGCAGCCAAGCGGAAGCTGGCCCAGCCGGTACGCACCAAATCCACACACCTGAAATCATTCATGGGTGCCGAATCGCCCTTCCCTGTCACCTCTCACCGCGCTCTCCAGTAAAGAGCTATGTATCAGCCCCTCCCCCACACCTTGTGTCAAGGGTGCCGTACTTCTTGTGGCCCCTGGAAAAGGTGTTACCGCGGGTGTTGAACATCCACACATCGTGGCCCTTGTCCGCGAGTATGAACGCGAGGCTCTGGTCGGGATCGTTGACCACCCACTGCACATATATGGGACAGTAACAGAAAGCCCGTCACAGCCAAGTAAAGCGACATGCATTTTTCTGCTTGCCCCCTTGCAGCGGAACAGGGAAGGGAAACGTTTCCCCTCCAGCAGTTGGCTGTGCTACGTTCACAGGTGTGTCTCAGGCAGACGGATGAAGAGGGTGATAGGGAGCCACGGGGGCTGGCAGAGCAGTGAGACTCAGGGCGGAAATCTCCAGAGCAACCCGTGGGGGAGACGGATGAAGAGGGCGGCAGGGAGCCACGGGGCATGGCAGAGCAGTGTGACTCAGGGCGGAAATCTCCAGAGCACCCCGTGGGGGAGACGGATGAAGAGGGCGGCAGGGAACCACGGGGCGTGGCGGAGCAGTAAGACCCAGGGCAGGATCCTCTGGAGCGACCCGCGCAGGAGGCTGAAAAGTTGACCGCCAGGTCATCACCACGCCAGACATAAAGCTGCCTTGACCTCACGCCCAAGGGCAAGCTCAGCCGGGCCTCCCACACTTGTGGTCCCACACCTGTTGTCACGCGCCTGCCAGGCGTGGTCACACCTCAAGTCACACATCACCGGTGGTCGCACGCTTGAAACTCACGCAAACGGAGCTGAGGCTGATGCCGTGCAGCAGCAGCACCGGAGGGCCGGGCTTGGAGGCGTTGCCAGCACCTCGCCCTCTCGGAATCCTGCAACGGGGATTGCACAGCAGTGGCAGCTTTATTGTTTTTGAACGGTCAACACAGGCATTCGGGCCGGGGGTTAAGGGTACAGCCGGCACCTGTTCCCCTCAAGCCCTGCAGAGTTGAGTAGAGAAGCATGGTGGCCAGCGGCAATTTGCAGGTTTGCAGTTTTTTAATATCAGCAGTTACGACAGGCATAAGGGCCTGGGGTCAAGGGTGTTGCCGGCGCTCTGAGGCATGGATTGGGAAGCCCTCCCAGAAGCGCAAGGCATGGGGTGGGGCTGCATTCAAACAGCTGTTTACTGCAGGGCCCCCTCGCCGGTGCACCTTGCCAATCTACCTCACTGCAGTCCTAGGATCCCACTCCTCACCGGTACGCCTTGCCAATGTAGGCGTCCTTGGTAGTAACCTCATGCTCTTCCAGAGCGTAGCCCTTAGGCGTCACGTACGCTGCACGGGCCAGGCAGCATGGGGAAGGGGAAAGAAAGGGACAGAAGGCCAGACTCAGGCGTGACAAGCAAGACAGAAAGAAAGAAAGGAAGAAAGAAAGGCATGACAACAAGTCCCAACAGCCTGCTTGCGGAGCATGGTATGGACGGTGGTGGCACAAATTTAAGTGGAAGGGTTCAGGTGTGGATGGTATGGATGTGTTAAAGTCCAGACTAGTCAAACACTCCATAGCATGCAGGTGATGCAGGCGGGGCTTTCGTTAACGCTTCAAGGTGGAGTTGATGAGGTGACGGACGGACAAACAGGGTGCACAGGTGCCACAGGATCTGGTAGGAGGAGGAAAGCAAGGGAGCGGGTGGCTTGAAAACAAAACGCCAAGCGTTTTGTGTAGGAGAGAAGAATGGATCCCTACACTCCCAGGCAGGAAAATTGCAGAATTATTTGATGCAGCAGGTTTGAGGTGGAGTGCCTCAATTGATTTCTGCTTGAGAGCTGACAGACAGACAGAGGGGGTTACAGGGAGCCACCAGAACTGGCGGAGGGGGGAAACAAGGGAAGCAGCGGCACAGAAGGGAACCACAGGAAGACAGGAAGAGAGGCTGAAAGGCCCCCGCGCTCAAGCAGCGGGGGGCAGCCTGGCCCCAAGGCCTCAAGGAGGAGTGCCTCAATTGATTTCTACTTGAGAGCTGGCTTGCACTTGACTGTGTGCGGACTCGTCAGACACGCACACCTCCCTCTGCTCCTCCCCTCTCCTCGTACCTTCCATGGTAGCCATTCTCGGCGACAGCGCGAGGCGGTTTGCCATGTCTCCCACCCAAGTTCGAGCCTGCCCGAGACCAGTATCAAAGGCCGCTGGTGTGGGGTCTGGTCCCTGGGCCTCCCACTGCTGCTTCAGGGTGCCGCTTTCCAGCATGCTGGTGTCGCCGTTGATGTCCAGGGCTGCCGCTGCTGCTGCTTCTACTGCAGCTGCTGCAAAGAGGGCAATGATGAGGAGGGCTACTGTGCAAACGCTGCCTGCTCGAGCCATGGTTATGAGCAAAACAGCTGTGGTGGGACCTGTTGCAGCTGATGCTGATGGTACCCTGGTAGCAGGTGTTTACAAGGGCTGGCTAGCTTGCGTCTGGGTGCCAGCTGGGGTTGCAGGCAGGTCTGGTGCCTGCGCTTGGGGCCTCAAGTAGGCGTAACGCGGCGTTTCGAAGATACCTCCCCATCGCGACCGCTATCACAGCAGTGATGTGCCGCGACAGCGATTGATTATCACTCGCGTGGGTTGCGTTTTGCGCCTTCTGTGCAACAGCTATTTCGCAGTCCAATGACTTGGTGACTGGTTCTGATGCACACATATTACTGCATGCTGATGCACGTTCTGCAAAGCCGTGCAGCAGCACTCCTTGGACTTCAACTGAAGGGTTGTATGAAACGTGTGGGCAGAGAAACCAGCACACTCGCCTTCCGATCCTTACGCGTGCTCCTGCGTTATCACCCACTTGCACCTGCATTGATCCAGCATGGCGCCCAAGCGCAAGGCCGCCGATAAGGCAGACGCCCCCTCCAAATCCAAGGTGGCCAAGAAGGCCGAGAAGGACAGCGCGCCTGCCGCTGCCGCTGCCACTGGCGGCGTGGTCATTGAGGCGTGCAAGAGCTGAGGCGCATTCAAGACACGGGCCACCAAGGTGTGCAAGGCACCAGCATGTGGGACATGGCATGAACATCACTTTGGAGCACATGCAGCATCGGGCATCGCACTCATGCTCCCCTCCATGCACAGCTCTGCACGGTCTCATCATTGTTCCTGCACCCTCGTGCACCTGCTTTCTGCTTGCGCAGTTGGAGAAGTTGCTGAAGGAAGCTTTACATGGCGTGAGCGTCACCATCAACCCTGAGAAGGTGCGGCGAAGCTGCCTGCCCGCCAGCCCAAGCGCTGCCCTGGCTACCCATAAGCTACACATTGGCTTGACCGACTTGCCTTGGCACGCAGTCCCTCGTGGGTGGGCCACAAACAATGTTCAGCATGCTGTGCTCACATTGATAGGATCAGCAACATGTTTCAACTTGCTTGTAAGCCTGCACCCTCGCCTGCAACATTGCGCCCCTACCGCTGCTGTCGCTGCCCGCAGCCCCGCAAGGGCTGCTTTGAGGTCAGGGGTCCCGACGGCGAGGTGTTTGTCAGCCTGCTTGTGAGTGGCTTTCACATCTTGGGGTACAGGCTCTCAACTAGCATGAAAATGAAGAGATCTGGCACCGCTGGTGACAACAAAGAACAAAAGTGACCCTGCCGTGTATGCTTTGCCCTCCGGACATGCCACATCAGTCCTTGATTGGCACCAGGCTGCAGCTGCCCCACCCCGCTCTACTGTGCGTATAGTACCTGACCCTGCTGCGCATGCTATGCCCTCAAGACATGCTGCGCCCTTTGCAATCGGCACCAGGCTGCAGTAGCAACTATCAACTGCACTGTGCTAAAAGTACCTGACTCTGCTTTGCCCGCAGGACATGCCGCGCCCCTTCACCAAGCTCAAGGCGCTGGACATTGACGCACTGGCAGAAGAAGTTGCCGGGAAGCTGAAGAAGTAGTAACCCTGCACCTTGTGGGGGCTTGGGGATGGCGACCTGTGTCGGCAGAAGCAGCGGCTGGAGAGGATGGAGGGAGTGGGCATGGGGTAACAGACATCCTGATCTTTGGAATGGGGTCAAATGCAGGGCTTCAAGGCACATAGCCTATGGGCAAGGTCCTGGCCTTGTCAGTGGTCACCTGCCTTCTACCCTCCAAGCTGCGCTTTTTGCATAGACACCTCGCCGAAGAACCGCAGGAACCACAACGCGATGGCTGGAACACATGCATGGCATGCAGTGCATGCATGGGCACGCAAGCGCAGCTGCTTTTCTGCCAGGGCGGCGCTTATGAGGTGTGGGAACCGAAAACCTAATTGGCCAGCCATGGCCCGGTTCCTGTGCCGAGAACCATGTGCCGGTTTCGCCCGTCTGCAACTTCGTGCTGGTGCTGCACCCCCTTGGCCCGTGGGGGGTGCGCCTGGCCTGCAGATGGCCCGGCATGCCGCCCTGTTGCATGCATGGAGCAGCTGACTTGCGGGCCTTGCTTGCCTGCATGTCGATGATGTCTGTTGATTGGAAACGCTGTTGAATCAACAGTGAGTACTGATCTTGCA
The DNA here is from genome assembly GCA_039880955.1 of Chlamydomonas urium. Lineage (NCBI taxonomy): Eukaryota > Viridiplantae > Chlorophyta > Chlorophyceae > Chlamydomonadales > Chlamydomonadaceae > Chlamydomonas > Chlamydomonas urium. The sequence goes on from JAWZTI010000885.1 coordinate 17,702, forward strand.
GGTTGGATGGCTTTGTTATTTGAGGAATCCATTACTGTTGCTGCACTGGGACGGACGCTGGCACAAGGCACATTGCACTGCGCGACATGTGCTGCAGGCATGCAGCTGCCTGTTGCGCACCTTGAATGCATGGTACAGCGTATCAGAAGGCCCGCGTCAGAGACGGCATAATGCAGCTGCAGCCTCTGAGAGCAGTGCACTAGAACCGACAGAGGGGGAGTGCCGACCGGTCAATGGTAGTGGAGGTGTGGGGTTGACTGTTCTACCTTGGCTCCACATGCATGCGCTGCTGGCCCGTCGAGTTGCCTGCGCACTGCAATCTTCATCCCATTGACTCGACAAATCGTCCGCCGCTCCCTCAGCGCTGCTAGACGTTACTGGCGGGCTTGCATGACGCAGCACGCAAGGCAGCGAACAGCACCGCATGGAAATGTTGCAGCTCATGTATCGCTGGTGGCACACTGTTGATTTGTGTGCGATAGTCGCGTAGCTGTTGCCGTCCAAGCCACCTGGTCAACACTCGCTGCCAGGGCAGCACGCCGGGCGCGCAGCAGGGTGCAACGCACACTCAGGTGAGGACGCGCGCGCAAGCGCATGCACAGCTGTGACTCGGGCTGTATGTGTGGTCCAGCATGTCGTTCACGCCCACATGCATGCCACCTGCACAGCCAAGCCTTTACTACGCCTGGATACCCCATACACAGAGCATCTCAAACAGCATCGCAGCCCCTTCACATTCAGCAGCAGTCACAGCGGCAACCATGGCCCAGGGTAACCAAACACTTGCTTCAGCTGCAACTGCCATGCCTGAACGAGGCTGCGGTACATGCAGCACCAGCACCAGCGCCCGTCTCCCGCAACTAGGCTCAAGTTACTTTGACAGCAGCAGCAGCAGCAGCAGCAGCAGCTATACCGTTGGCGGCAGGCCTGTGGGTGTGTTGAGGGAAGCACTTCATACAGTGGCAGCAGCAGGAGCTGGAGGGGGACAGCTTGTGGAGGCTGCAGCAACAAGGGCATACTCCCAGACAGGGAAAGCACCAGGGGAAGTATCACCTGTACAGGCGGGGAAGGTGGCAGCGGCAGGGACACACACACAGATGGGACAGTTGATAGCAGCGGCGACGCCAATTTCAACGCTGCAACAGCCAGAGCCACCTAAGGCTGGAGGGAAGGAGCTCGAAGGAGGGCGGTGGCAGGGGCACCAGGAGCAGGCGTGCGCTCCCGTCCCTAGCCGCCATGCAAGGTTGCGCCACGCCATCCATGGCTCTGCCAGTGGCAGCGGTGCAGCCGCAGCGCCCTGCCACCACGGCCGCAGCCAGATGCACCAAGAGCAGGTGCAACAACCGCAGCAGCAGCAGCAGCAAGGGCAGATGCAGAAGCAGCACCAGCACCAACAGTCACAGCCTCTTGCAACCCACAGAGCGCCAGCTCATCGTCGCAGCCTGGCCTCAGCGATACACACCTTCCGGCCAGCTTCCGCGTGGCTGCTGCTGGTCACACTTTTGGTCGCACTGGGC
>JAWZTI010000886.1:5506-17610 GCA_039880955.1 Chlamydomonas urium
CGGGTGCCCTGCTTGCGGGGAAGGCCTTCGAGCCACTTTCGGTCGTGAGCCTGTAAATCCTGGCTCATTTGGGACAGGGGTTGTATGCGCCCTCGCGGCGCCCTAAACAACTGTAAACACACCACATTCGACCCTACAACACACAAACCCTCACCTGGAACCGCGCAGCCAAAACGTCCACCTTGGCAGGCAGGTGTGATAGGTCATCGCCCCCGTCCTCCCCGACAAAACAAACTGCAGTGGTCGTCATCGGGCCACGTTTTGGAGCAGTTGAAGAACCACCTGCAGGCGCGGGATCAGCGCCATGTCATTTAACATCATGGGTTTGCTTAGATGCGGAAGGCATTGCCTGTGGCCATGCTTCACGCAGGCAAAGAGCTAAGTTCAGCCAGATCATCTGGGTGATGGAGGTGTCAATGGGTATGTTGGCATGGGTAGCATATGCTCAGAGTCTCATTTGCGTGTGCGTGCTGAACAGGAACAGTGTAACACCATTCCACACCTCACCCACACCCTCTGCCCCCCATCTGCCTAGGGTGCAAAGGCCAGCGCCACTGGGGGCCCTTGAAGGCGGTACGAGGGCACTGCGTGCCGTACCGCCGCGAGCAACAGTCCTGCAACGCCTTTTTTGCGGAGCTGCCCGGAGGCGACCCCTCACAGCGCCTCATCCGCTACGTGGTCGCCCCCCTCGCCGGGCGCTGGTCTGCGCTCCTGGTGAGACATTTCCCCTTCCCAAAGTGCCCTGACTTGCGGCGCAGACGGCGCGGTGGGTAGGAGCATTGTTTGGAGCTTGTTCCACTGGATGAGCATTGGAGGTCAGGCCATCATATGTTTAGCTTCAGGAAAGGGGGCGACCCATCCCAGCGCCTCATCCGCTTCGTGGTGGACCACACCAATGGCCAGCGCCTTTGCAGGGCGATGGTCTGCTGTCCTGCTGCCCCCTGTTCGAATCATGCCGCTGTATGGTGTGCACAAGTATCCTGAAGCCAGTTGCTGACGTGGCCAAGGCCCATGAGCGGCCCCCCGGGGTGAAAAACACACACTACTATTGCTGCCCCGGTGCTGCTGCTTCCCTCAGACCTTGCATGCGAGCGTCGCGTCACGATGGACAACACATGCAGGACATCGAGTGAATATCGCTGGCACAGCTGGCGGTGGCCCCTGTAGCGGTGCACCACTGAGAGCCAAGATGAATTCCTTGCTGTAGCGACTGCAATTTCGCAGTTCGTAATCTCTGCTTCCATCAATTTGACGAAGTCCTACATTTCAACAGTGACTCTCATGTTTTGATTGCTGTAACCACCATGCATGCACGCAAGCTTCAGCTTCTGCAGCGGCCTGTCTGGTGCATGATGATTAGGTGGAGCCTGAAGCTCGTTGTTACAACATGCTATGCGGCCTCTGCCTTTGCACAGAATGCACAAAAATGGCCAAAAATGCGCGCAAATCAGCATAGGTGTGGTTGTTTCAAATAAGCACACCTATGCTTATTTGAAACAACCACACCTATGCTGACACACATGGACAAATAACTTCTTCGTCCATGGGGAATTGGGAATCACTGGATGCAATGCGTAGCAATGAATTGAAGACTATCAGAAGTATCAGTATCACATGGCAGAGAGTCTCAATTGTGAAAGTGCAAACCGAAGACTTGTCAAGGCAGTGCAAGTGTGGACCTTCACCCATATTTAGGGTTTTGGGGGTCTGAGGGCGGCCTTGCACTAGAAGCATGCAGGAAACACTACTGAAATGCTCAACTTACGCAAGTTAGGGAGGAAAGGGCGTGGACTTGGGGGGNCAATGGGCAAGGATGGCTGTCGCGTGCCGAGGGCACTGCCTTTGCAGCAGGCGCACGGACCAGCAACTCAAAGAACTGTTCACAACACTTTCTTCCACGCTTTCTTCCACACTTTTCCCCTGGCTCGGTCCGCAACTGCAGCCGCCCAGCAAGTCGGCCAACCGCTCGTGCGTGCGGCAGGGCCTTATTTCCCACTCAACTGATCTCCGCAGATACCGCACATCAGTGTATTTGTAAAAAATACACGTGATGCGTCGCCTGGGGTAGCCCACCGTGGGCGGGCTGGGGCGCTTTTGCGCCCGTACTACAACACAACGCTCATTGCTGAGCGGCAAGGTCTACAGGGTAGTGGTGCTGCAGCGGCCACATGCCGCTCTCGGCACTGCTTCTCAACCCAAACCCCATGCCCCAGAGGTTCGTAGCCCACTCCGTAGAGGGCCATAGCCCACGCCCCAGAGAGACGTAGCCCACACCCCAGAGAGGCGTAGCCCAACCCCACAGGGTCGTAGCCCATGTCACAGAGGGTCGTAGCCCATGCCTCATAGGAGCGTAGCTTTTCATATTCTGTTTCTTGGGGCAGCCGATCCCGCCCCCACCGTTTGGACCCACCCTCCAAACGGGAAACGCTGTCTAAGCTGAGCAACGTCACACGAGGCGCTAAATGCCGGCACCGCCGGGCACGCTGACCCATCAGCATGCCGCCGGGTAGGCGCCTCTCACTTGGCAGGCTGCCTGCGCGACTGGAACGCGTCGGATGCCAGAAAAGGATCGTACGTCAGGGCGTCGACAAGCGGGACGTACTGCCCCTGACGTTCCACGTTGCAGGGCGGCAGCTGTGGCGGCGACGGCGGCGACGGCATCGCCACGCAGTCCTTGGCGCAGCCCTGCTGCATCGCCTGCTGCAGCTTGCCGTTGTTCTGCATCTTGTCAAGCTGCCTGTACTGCAGCTTCTGCGATTCAACGTCACCATCGTTGTCGCCGTCACTGCCGCCATCGCCCTCCAGAAGGGGGAGGAGCAGCACGCCATGCACCAGCCGGCCGTTGCGCTCCATGACGATCGGAACAGCGGTGTGGCTGCCGCCGCCGCCACCGCCGTTGCCACCACACAGCCGCCAGCTGCGTAGCAGCTGGGCCCATGCGCGCACAAGCAAGGCGAGCACGGTTGCCACAAACAGCAGCGACAGCGCCATAAGCAGCATGGAAGTGGAGGGAGCGGTACCGCCTGCGCCCAGCGTGCGCATGCCGACCAGCAGCGCGGCCTTGACGGCGCTGCCGACGCGTTCGGTTTCGGAGCCAGCCGCAACTGCAAGACGGGTCTCAGCGGCGGCGCGGTAGCTGGCAGTGACGGTGTTGGCGGCTTCGGCGGAATTGACAGTGTAAATTGTGGCATCTTGGTTGCTGCGGGAAGTCGTGAAGGCCTCCCGAGAGTTGGCAGCCTGGGACCGCAGCACGTGCCAGAAGGCGGCATCTGCGGCAGGGGCACGGGGGGGGGNNNNGGGGAGGAGAGTGAGTGTTGGCAGCCGGGACCGCAGCACCTGCCAGAAGGCGGCATCTGGAAGCAGGAGCAAGGGGCACGGAGAGGGTGGCGAGAGGTGAGTGTTGGAAGTTTGGGCTTGCAGGTGGGGATTGTTGCAAGGGTTTAAAGAGCGTGCCAGGGCTTGAAGCACGTGCCAGAAGGTGGCAACTGGAGGTTGGTGCAGGGGGGGAGCAAGGAGTGGTGAGTGTGAGCGTTGACAGCCTGCGACCGCAGCACGTGCCAGGAGGTGGCATCTGCAGGCGGGAGCAGGGGGGAAGGAAAGGGTGGGGAGGTTGAGCTTCGGAAGTCTGCGCTTGCAGCATGTGCCAGAAACTGGCATCTCGAGGTGGGGGCAAGGGGTGAGGAAGGGGTGGGATCGTCTTGTCGGAGCAGCTGCGCTGCACATTCCAGATGACCGCATCTGGCAGCGGGAGCAAGGGGTCAGAAAGGGGCGGGGCGAGGAAGCGGCAGGGAGGGCGCTGCTGTATGCAAGGTAGGGAGGCAAGCGAGGGCAGTGTCACACGAGTCGAGGGCGCTGCCAACCTCAGTAAAGGTACTTTGGGGTGAGTAACCCCTGCTCAACTGCCCCGCCAGGCAACCCTCCCATACGCCCCCCCCATGTCTTCACCAAACCGCCAGTCAAACACCAGCCGCCAGTCAAACACCAACCGCCAGTCAAACACCAACCGTCAGTCAGCCAGTCAGCCAGTCAGACACCAACCACCGACCATCAACCGCCAACTCACCGTCGCTGGAATCGACGTCCACCCACTCGTCGCCGACATCGGCCATTTGAATTTCGAACTCCGCCAGCTCCTCCTCAGCGTCCTCCAGCTCCGCATCGTCCCACCAGCGGCGTCCGACCAGCTCGTCTTCGGCGATGCCCATGCCCCCCCGCAGGTGAGCCGCTGCGCCGTACCCGCCGTGCAACTCTGCCGCAGCCGCCTGATGGTGGGGGTGCTGCTGCTGGCCCTGCTGGTCGTAGTAGTGGTGGTGGTGGTGATGGTGGTCCTCCTGGCTCCGCTGCTCCTGCTGGTGGTGCTGGTGGTGTTGCTGGCTGTTCTGGTCTTGGTCCTGGATCTCGTCCTGGCTCTGATCGTGCTGCTGCTGCTGCTGCTGCTGCTGCTGCTGCTGATTGTGTGGGTCATACAGGTCTGGGTCGAGGTTTGGTAGGCCGTCCAAGTCGTCATGGGAAACAATGAAGGGCTCGACGTTATCAAATGCTGCAAGCTGGTAGTCCTGTACAGGTAAGTGAGGCAGGCAAGCGGTACGGTGGGTAGGTGGTACGCATGTGATGCGTGACGATGAAGAGCTCGTCGTCAGCGCATGTTGCGAGGTGTGTCGGGACTCCCTCGGGAGGAGGCAAGATGAATCGGTAGTAAACGGGTGAGGGGAGAGGTTGGGGTAGTGGGGCAGGTGGGATAAGTAAGCGGCTGATGATTGTCGAAATTGGGGGGTGCAAGGGGAGTCGGGGGGGGAGCAGGTTGGTGGGGCAGGCAAGCGGCACGATCAGGCTACTTACGCGGTGATGGGGTTGGAAGGGAGGTGTGATAGGTGTGAGGAAGTGTGATAGGTGTGGTACCACACCGGTGTGATAGGGTAAATGGGGCTGATGGAGTTGGTGAAGGTGATGGAACTGATAGATGAAGATTGTGTGGGGTTAATGGGCTTGACGGGCTAAGTGAGGGTGATGGGGTTTGTGGGGGTGCATATGGGGCAGTGATGAGACTAGATGAGTAGTGGTAGATGAAAAATTGGTTGTGCTTGTACGTCGCCATGGCCACCGCTCGCCTGCGCACCTCGTCCTGCATTTGCGCCCGCACCCACGTCAACCTGGAGGCCCCATGCCTGTGCCCGCAATCACACCCATACCCACCTTGTCCTGCAGGTCCCACATCTGCGCCGCACGCTGCTCCCGGGACGCCCTGAGCAACTCAAGCGCCGCCGCGTCCATCATATTCGTCACCGACACGGACGCACTAGCGCCAACGTCAAGCATGCCCGCATGCACGTGCTCCTCCTCCTCTGCCGCCGCCGTCGCCGCCTCTTCCTCGCTAGTGACGGGGCCGGCTAGGTCCAGGAACAGCATGGCGGCGTCGGCGTCGGCGTCGTCGACTGCTTCCAGCGGTGCGCTGGTGGCCATCAAAGATGCGGCAAGGTCGCCGAGCAGCACGTCTTGGGCGCTGTGGAAGGCGCCGCCACCGCCGCCCGAGGCAGCCTCGCTCTCCTGCTGCTGCTGCTGCTGCTGCTGCTGGTCGTGATCCCAGTCCTCGCTGGCTTGATACAGCTCGTCGCTGTGCAGCTGCAGCTGCCCCGCAATCCAGCCATGCACACGCACCTCCCTCTGAGCCTCCTCCTGAAGCTCCTCCTGCCCCTCCTCCCGCAGCAACACGCCCTCCCCCTCGTGCACAACCGTCTGCGCTGCGTCCCCCTCCTTGCCGTAAGCGTTGCCATCAGGGTTTGAACCAGGGTTGACCAGATCAGGGTTTGAACCCTGGACCTGGTTACGTGGCACCTGCCCTGCGCCCACCAGGCCCTGCCAGTCCTGGTGCAGGGCGCTGCGGTCCGCTGTTGCCTCCAGAAGCTGGTCGCTGTCGTGCTCTGAACCGCCCAGCACCACCACGAGCCTGCAAGACACACCACGGCAGACAGGGAATGAGCCAGGCAAGGCAGCCAGGAAAAGCATGTCCAGATGCATGACAGGGTTCGGAACCCCGGCGTGCACTAGCACCTTTCCCACCCTTCCTCCCCACACCCTGAGTGATCAAGCGCCCCGCCTGGCACTCTGAAACCCATTGACGGGGCAGTTCCTCCCCACACCCTGAGTGATCAAGCGCCCCGCCTGGCACTCTGAAACCCATTGACGGGGCAGTTCCTCCTCACACCTGGGCTCATCCTTGATCAGGGCGTCCCTCAGGAACGTCGAGAGGTCCTCCTGCCGTACCGTGTCCTGATCAGCACCGCCCTTACTGCTGTACCGTACCGCACTGGCCTGCGTGCCCTCGGAGCCATCCACTGCGCTGACCAGGGGCTCGAGAAGGGCATCCGCCACTTTCTCAACACTCACGCCAGGCGTATTCTGAGCCATATCCTCCTCATCCTGTTGCAACTGCAGCTGCTGCTGCTGCACCCACCACCGCGCCTGCTCCTGCTCCCACCACCGTCCCTGCTGCTGCCGATGCCGTTCCTGTTCGTCCTCGCCGTTTAGCATGATGTCGGCCGAGGTGCTGGTGCGTCGCAGGGTGTCAAGCTGTTGTGTGGCCAAAAGAAACAACAGCAGCAGCAGCGCAACGGCTTTTCAGTTGCAAGGTGCTGGTGCGTCACAGGGCGTCAGGCTTCTGTGCGGCCTACAAAACGATCGGAGGCAGCAGTTGCGGCTTTGCGGCGGCGGCAGCCGCAGCAGCAACATATTGAATGCCCTGCGCATGTCCTGAGCCCTGGTACTTTTCCAGAGGTCACGAGTTCGATTCCCATTGCGGAAGGATCCTAAACAACTGTAAAACACACCACCATGTCCTGAGCATGCGAGTACTTCAAACCCTGTATCCCTGCCCCAGACTGCCCCTGCAGCTCTCTCACCTGCGCTGCATCGGCCATCCCCTGCTTGAACCGCTTCCATCCCAGCTGCCTCAGGCGCGACTCGGGGCTGTACGCCACGTCATCGTTGGCGGTATGCTCTCCCGTGCCAGCGGTACGCTCCCTCCCAACAGAGGCGCTGCGCAGCGCGTCCCGGAGGTGGTGCACTGCACCCGGGGCATCATGCGTAAGCTCGTCCCGCAGCGATACCAGCTGCAGCACTGGCAGTAAGGACTGGGGCCGGGATGAGGTGGCGGAGGCGGCGGCGGTGGCAGCGGAGGAGGAGGAGGCAGCGGAGGAGGCTGCTCTGGTGTCGGTTATGACGGAGGAGATGGCTGCCTGGAGGCGCTCATGCTGGCGAAGGCGCAGGCGCTGCAGCAGTGAAGCTTGCTCGTGTTGTAGGCCGTTGCACAGCCTGCGGGTGGCATGCATGGGGAGAGGATGCATGGGCGGGCGAGCAGGCGTGAGGGGAGGGCTGTCAAGTGCATGGGGATGGCATGGGGTTGTTGCATGCTGCATACTGCATGCTGCTTGCTGCATGCTGCTTGCTGCTTGCTGCTTGCTGCTTGGCAGATTTGCGTGCAGGAATGGGACGGGACACCTCCAGCCGCACTGCATGCCAAGGAGCTGCATGTGCCGCCCATGCAACGGCATGCACATGCGCGTGCTGGGCAGCATGCAACTCAGCTATGCAACTCTCCGACGCAAGAACCCGCGGTCCATGCAACATGTGTGCACACGCACCACGACACGGGCCGCAGCAGCTGCTCAAAGGGAGCGCGGTGCGATGAGGACGCGTGGCGAGGCTGCAGCTCCTCATCATGGATGAGCACAGGGCCCTGCGACGTCGCAATACGTCAGCACTTTTTGTCAGTGGAGGTGAAACAAGCAGCAACCAGTCCTGGACGCTGCGCTACTTGCGGCCTTCCGTGACTGCACTGGCGAAGGGCATATTGGCGCGGCGCGGGTCTGAAGACCTCACCTCGGCTTGCTGAAGGACGATGAGACGCCCACTGACGCTGCACGCCAGTGCCAGCACCGTCACTACGATGCATGCAACCGCAGCCGAGAGCAGCCTTGGCTTTGGGCCCCCCATTGCTGCCTGCAGAGTCGCCCAGTCTTTTGCAGATAACAGCGTATGTTGCGATTGACGTGGCGTGCTGTTTGTGAGGGCGGGGCTGTGCTGAATACAGACTCCTTGGGTTGTTCGAGGCTCAAGCAGAATTGGTGGGCGCAGTGTGGGCGGGGGGCGGGGGGGGCGGAGGGCGCCTGCCGCCCTGCTCGAGCAAGCTTGCCAAGCAGCCAAGCATTGGAACTGCTGCCTTTTGACGTCGCCATCTTTGACGCATGCGTCTGCACTGGTTGTAGCGCCCGCCGACACGTCAGCCCAAAGCGGAGGATATCAAAAGCCATCAAGGCCCTTGTTTGCTTGATTCAAGGGGCTTTCTGTGCCATAACCTGTGCAATCAGTCTGCTCGTGCATAAGCATGCGTGAACCTGCGCTGCTGGGCAGGGTAACTGCATTGCAGGTGACGTGGGAGGAAAAACCAAGCGCCCAGCACAGCCCTGCCTTTGCCACTGACACAGCCCTGTTGAAATGTGCTGTGCTATATATATGCAGGTGACGGATCCTGAGCAGCGGCGTGAACGCCACAGCCCTTGGGAAATCAAAAAGGGCCAAGTTGCTAGCAGCTGCCAGTTGCTAGCATGCTGTGCTGTGCAGTGCAATGCACAAAGCAACTGCTTCCTCACCCCAGCGTGGTCAGCTGCCGCGCTGACCATGTCCACAGCCCTTTGCGTGGGGCCGGATTGCGCTCTGATACCAAATGCAGCCTTTCTAAGACTCTCAGTCATATGCACACCCATAACACGCGTAATTTTACAGTGCTCACAGAATGACTACAGATGGTGGGCATGCCATGAACCCCACACAACATTTCATTCCATCAGAACGGGTGATCAGCTAGTCTAGCTAGCCCTGCAGCTTGGATGATGAAAATGAGCGCGTGCAAATGCTTGCGTGCCTCCATGCCTCTCGCGAGGTGGAGGCGATCGCCAGTGAAGTGGCCTCATGGGCTCATGAATCATGAGGCATGAGCCTCGTGCCCTTTTGTCTTTCTGCAAAGACACTTCAAGCCATTGCAAGCAGCAGCGTTGGTACCGTAGGCAGGCAGCGAGCGGATAGAGCGGATCCGGGTGCCTAGAAGACTGAGGCCCCCTCCTCCTGCGGTCGTACCTAGAAAGAAAGAAAGAAAGAAAGAAAGAACTACGCCCTTGAGCTGGAGTTACGGAAAGATGCAGTCCGCAGGTAAACCTGCCCCTAGACTACCTACACCCTACCGCAGGATAGGGAAGCCTCCTTAGCAGGCTTAGCAGGCTAGGGGCAGGCATGCAGCCTCCGGCACATGCTATCAAGTTAATGAAGTGTACCTAGCAGGCTGCACAAGCAGCTGCACAGCTAGAACTAGAAGCAGCCGCCAGTGGCGTTTGGCGTGCTTGCACTACTCTTCATTTTGCTTGGCACCCGGCCGCTGCATCCCAACAATTCAGCTCCCTCGGTTGGCGGCGCTGGTGGACACTCCCGCAAGTCCCGCATCACCTGCATGCAGCTGTAAGAGGCAGCTTGCAGCCGCGACGTGGCGAGCATGAACTACTTCCTCACTCGCTTGGCACGGGAACCCTCTGCTTCCCATCTGTCCAGCTCCCTCAGAAGGCGCTTGCGGCCCTCGATGGGTGTCCCATGCAATGTGCCTGCATGGAACATCTTGTGAAGGGCCTCCACCAGTTGCGCCCCGTACAGGTTGGTGAGGGTCCAGTCTTCAAACAGGTGTGGGGAGCGCCACACTGAGGGGCCGCCACAGGCCATGTGGTCAGTGCACTGCGGGAGGGGGGAAATAGTGCAAGGCACGGGGTGAATCTTCTAAAAAACTTTAGTGACAGGCAGCAGCGTTTGCCAGTGCCTGGGAGGGCTTCTTACAGGTCCCTTGGTACAAATTGGTGAGGGTCCAGTACTCAAAGAGGGTAGGGAGCGCTACACTGAGGGTCCGCCACAGGCCATGTGGTCTGTGCACTGGACTGGCTGCACAGGGGTAAAGGCATAGCGGAAAACAGGCAGCAGTAACAGCAGCAATGTAAGCCTCGGGGAGGGCTTCTCGACGTGACTCAGAGCGTGTGTTGTCATTCCCTTTTATGGGAAATGTTAGTGTAGCAGGTGGGCGGGAGATTTGTAAATGAGGCGCCACACGGGGGAGGGGGGAGGGGGCACAGGCTTTGGGCACGTGCAGTGCACTGGCGTCATGTGCAGTGCACTGTAGTAGGTAGTAAGTCACTTCAACGTAAATTTACAGTCTGCAGGGCACTGCAGGAGGGCCCAATCTGGGCGACTGGTGTTGCTCCTTTAAAGAAGCAGGACAAATTGCACCCTTGCCCTCCCTGCCCACACTTCCTCACACTTGCCCCCCACACTCACATGGTCGAGGGTAAACAGCTCGTTGCGCTTGACGGGGTCCATGCTGGTCTTCAGCGCGTGGGGGCTACTGCAGGGCATGGGGCAGTAGTGTGTTGTGCAGTCAGCCAGAGGGAGAAAGAAAGAAACAAAGAACTCCACCGTTGGCAACACCAACTTGGCGTGCATTAACAAAGGACGTGGTGTGCAGAAAGACCTGCCCTCACAACCCACTGCCAGGAAAGAGATCAATGAGTGTTTTTTCTGGCCTTTCCTCTTCCAGTCAGCCAGCGGTGCGACGAGGGTCAGTTTGAAGGTGATACACCCTGAGGCGTGGCTCAGGGAAACCCTCTAACCAGCAGTGTGTTACCCAGGGTCCCAGGGCCAGGGACCTTGTAGAGACTGCGAAACGGACACTGTGTTTCACAGTCCTGGTCGAGTCCTGCAATTACCACCACTGAGGTGCCTGAGGCCGCTGATTCTGACGCGATACAGCACCACCAAGTCCTCAGCAGACAGCAGGGCGAGTGAGGAGGTAGGGATGGAGACCAACCCCCTTAACACATAGCCCAACCCCAGAGCTGTGAACTCAAACCTTCACGTCCACCACCCCTCACCTGACGCCGCTGATCCTGACGTGGTACAGCACTGCCACGTCTTCCGACAGCAGAAAGAGTGAGGAGGTGGGGATGGGAAGCGAGCCGCCTTCCATGTACCACCAAGTCCATGGGGTGTGAGCATAGTGTGTCATCACTGCTAAGGGGTCGGAGATGGATTTGGTGCGGTCCAGGGGCCGCTGGATTTCGGCTCGGACAACTGTGTAGCGGTTGTGTGGGGTATTGAGAGCAGAGGTGAGGGGACAGGTGAGCAGAGTGCGCCATTGCAGCTCAAGCGATCAGAAATAAACTTGGTGCGGTCCAGGGGCCGCTGGATTTCGGCTCGGACAAATGTGTGGCGATGGTGAATGGGAGGTCAGCAGGCAAGGGAGTTGAGGGGGCAGGTACGTGTAGTGTGTCAGCCAAAGGATCAGAGGTGGAATTGTTGCGGTCCAGGGGGGCGCTGGACAGCTGCGTGGTCATGGGGGTGAAGGCGAGGAGGCAGGCGAGAGGAGCGAGCAGGTGAGCGTAGCGTGTCATCACAGCCAGGGGGTTGGAGATAAGCTTGGAGCGTTGTAGGGCGACAGTCCCCCAGGACTGTAAAACACTAAAAACACATACAATGCACCTATTGCTGCTCACCTGACCAAGTGACGGGGTGCAGGGACGGCTTGGGGGTGCGGAGCTCCGCGCTCAGGTTCGGGTCTGGGGGGACCGCAATCAAGATCTGCATCATGAACAGTGGAGGCGCAGGGATGAGCTGCGGCGATTAGAAGAGAAGCACCCGTGAAACCAGACAGTGACAAAGCAACATCATCAAAGAGACCGTTTATTTGAAGTGCGCCATGGGAGGCAGGGGGACGAGGCCCTTAGGGGTGGCTGGTCAGTGGGAGAGTGCATCAGGCGAAGCAGGGGGGTAAGGGTTGGCTGGTCAGTGGGAGAGTGCGCCATGGAAGGCAGGGAGGTGTGGGGTGGCTGATCAGCAGGAGAGTGCACCTCGGGAGGCAGAGGTGTGAGGGATGGCTTTTCATTTGGCGGGACAGTGCATCAGGAAGGCAGGGACGAGTGGTGGCAGTCAGAAGTAAGGCACAAGAGGGAGGTGTACACCCACATGTGGTTAGGTAGGTAGGTAGGTAGGTAGGTAGGTAGGTAGGTAGGTAGGTAGGTAGG
>JAWZTI010000887.1:0-19188 GCA_039880955.1 Chlamydomonas urium
TCCCCTGACTGTGCACGCCACGCACGTGCGCTGCCCTAGTGGCACGCTGAAGCGTGCGCCTTGGGTCACCGGTGTGGGCAGTGCACCCAGCCGGAGCCTGAGGTTGGCCTGTACCCTTCTGCAAGCACTGCCACTAGTGCGCCCCTGTGCATATTTTAGTACCGTCCCAGCTGTCGGGCGGAACCAGGCGTTGTATGTGGCTGTCGCCCTGCTGCCTGTAGCTGGGTCCCGCGGATCTGCGGCGGGTGCATCACCACCCTGTTGCGCCTGATATGCTGCATCCACAAGCTGCATCACTGTCGCCTCTGAAATTGGCTGAAGGGCAGCTGCCGCTTGCTGCAAGGCTGTGCGGCCCTTCTGTCCACCCTGCGCTCCCGCCTCTAGTTCTCCTAGTTCTCCTAGAGCTGCTAGCAACTGCACAATGACAAGTACGTTGTACAATGAACAGAACAAGTCATGCCAACGCGGCGCTGGTAATCGCATTGGGTAGTGCACCCAGACAACCACATGGTGCACATATGACCGCCCTCAACTCAAGGCCCAACAGCACAGCGTCCAAGACCTGCTGGTCACTCATGCCCTCTTCTCATGCTGGTCACGCACGACGTTGCGCATACTGCAGGTGTCCTGGTACAGGTGAGCTCACCTGTACCACACTTGAGTGTGCTTCTGTAGGTGCAGCGTCCTTGCCTGCTCCTGCTGCACTTCATCCTGTGACAGATACAGTTTGCGCTTTGTGCAGGCCAGCTCCATGGAAGCGCGGTGCAGCTGCTAGTGCAGGCCCTGTCGCAGGGATTAGAGAACACGGCGGGCAGGGCAGACAGGGATCACAAGCACGAATCTGGCTTAAGCCACAAGTTGAAGCGTACACAATGCACGTTGTAACTCTGCTGATGTGCGGGCAGCGCCCGCCCGTTTGCATCATGAATCACACACTTGCCACTTGGCAGCTGACCTGGTTTGCGTGCTCCAGCGCCTCAATGTGGGCGTTCGCTCCAAGACAGTGTTGGAACACTGTCCAGAGAAGTCAGTTTTTGATGAACGCAGCTGCGCAGCTGCGACTTCAGCTCCTGCGTGCATGAAACCAGCATTAGCAGCATGCTTGTCAGTGCTGCTAATGCTGGTACACTGACCAACAACAACTGGTTGGTTTCTCTCCCGCTTTAATCCACCGCTGTCGCTGCAACACCTCCTCAGGTATCGCTGCTGCAGCGTCATGCTTTGCCAGTTCTCGCCTTGCCTCAACTATTTCGCCGAGTGCCTCTGCATGAGCACCCCCACGTTCCACTGTTGATACCGCAGCTTGCACCCTCCGCCTAGCGGTTTGCAGCTGTTGTGAGCATTGCTTCCTGCCCTGCTGGTATTGCCTATCAAGTTGCAGTTTCTGCAGGGCTTCCACTTTGAACTTTGGCCACCAAGCTAGCAGTTGCTCAGGGTTTTGTGTGGGTGCTTCCCTAGCCCTCTGTTAAAGGCAGTTCAGGCATTGGTCACTAAGCTGGGCATCCGCCCATGCGGGCTCTCATTATGCCTTTGCCGAAGGTTTCTGCAACCGCCGGGCTGAGACAAAGGGTGACAGGTCTATGATCAGAGCAGGCTCTGTTTGTAGCTCTGCACTGTTGCACGTAGGGTGACAAGCTTGGTTGGTTGGGCAGGGCTTGGGGTTGGGAGGGGGGGATCTGGGTAGGGCTTGGGTGGGCCGTTGGTCTTGGGACGGTGGGTGACTCGCTTTTTGGGACTGGTCGGGGCTTGAGTGGGTTCCTGCTCTCTCAGACTCGCGCTACTGTGCTGCGGCCTAGGGGTAGGCCTTGCCTTAGGCCCTGTTCCGCTTTGTTTCCGCTCTTTCTCTGCGGCTTGCGCTTCTGACGCTCTCTCTAGCTGGCTCGGGTCTGACTTGCCTCTGACTGGGCCCTCGGGCGAGGTCGAATTTCCTCGCCCTCAGCTGCCCTAGCTGTTCTCGCTTCTGCTGCAGCCTGCTTGGGGGGGGGCTTGTCGAAACCCTTGTCGACTGGGTGTTGGGGAGATGCTAACTGCCTCCTGGGGACTAGGGATGTTGGAGGCCTTTTGCAGCGCGTCCTACGTCAAGGATGTGCTCAGCCACCCCATGCGGGGGGATGTTGGCTGCCGCCCTGAGCCACGCTGGTCAGGTTGCGGGTGGGTCCTTGGCTCTCTAGGTTTCAGGGGGGAGCCCATCCTCTTCAACAATTCTGCTCGGCTCGCGGCCTAGACCCCTCGCTTCCCTTATCTCGCTTGTGGCACTAGGTGTGCGCCGCCTTGGGCTGGTGCGGTGTCTTCTTAGTCTTCTGTCCTGTCCCTGGGTTATGAGTTGTGTTCCTCTGTTTTTAGCTGTTTCCTGAGTTCTGGTCTTCTGGCCTTCCGTCTGTTAGTCTTTACCCTTTGGGCTTGTTAGTTTGTTCCTTGCCGTTTGTCCTGTCCCTCAGTGCCTCTTCGGCCCCTTTAGCTCCTTGAGCCTCTGCTTCTTTTAGCTTTTGTCCTCTTTGTCTCAGCATTTTTCTTCTTCTTCCGCTTCAGCGCTCCCCCGCGTGCCGCATGGCTGCGGTGGTGTGTGTTACAGTTGTTTAGGGCACCGCGAGGGCGCATACAACCCCTGTCCCATATGGGCCAGGATTAAGTTAAGGCTGTTTCAAGGGGTTGGCCTCTCTGCTGTAACACACATTCAACAAAAAAATCACCCGCCACCCTGCGTCTCCGCCTTCCTGTCACCCATCCAAAATTAATTAGAGGTAGGTATGTAATGTAATTAGAGGTATGTATTGTCTGTCGCGCTGGGGATGGGCGTGATGGCGGCGCAGCGGACCCCGACCCTGCAGCTGCTCGTGGTGACGGCGTTGTCATTTGTGCTTGGCTGATGGACACAGAGACACAGCCTTGAGACGTTGCTGCCCGCCCACCAGTGACGTTGCAATGCAGACCGCCCAGAGCAACCTGGACACGGATGCACATGCTCAGCTCAGCGAGATGACACGCGTGGCGCCTCCCCCAACGGGCAGCAGGCTGGGCCACTGTGGGTGCCGCCCCCAACCAAGCGTGTAAGCAAGGAACGACAAAGTGATGACAGAGAGACAGCGGAAACGTCTGACCAAAGGAAACAGGCCTAGGGAGGGAACATGCAGCGTTGTGCGCCGGCACGTTGCACAGCTTGCCTCGCTTGACGCTTTGTGGCCTCGCCGGAGTGTTGCCCTGTCTTGTGGGATTTGGCTCCTTGCTGTCTCCCTAGACTGCCTCTTTGCTGCCTTTCGAGTGATCGGTGTGTTTGGGTTATGCGCCTTGTGTGGGGTTTCGTGTGCCGGCGCGTCGTTGGTGTGAGCAGGTGTCGCCATTTTGCTTTTGGTGTGGGGCCTGGTGCTGAGCTGTGGCCCCTGCTCCTCCTCAGTGTTGGTTTCGGCTGTGGTTAGGTGCTTGTTGTTCCACACGCCTGAGGTCGTGTGTCCTGGACTGTTGTCCTTTGTTTCCCTTGTCCCCTTGTCTTGCTGTCCTTCCTTGTCCTGGCTGTCGCCGTTCATGTCCTGTCCTGTCCGAACTTGTCCCTGTCCCTTTGTCCTCGTGATCATCCTTGCCTTTCTGTCCAGCGTTAACTCACTGTAACCACTGCAGCTGCCAACCAACAGACCCCTAGCTGGCCTCATGCCATGTTTGCGCGCATCTTTGCCCTGACATCCAGCAATGCAGATGGGGATCCCCACATCTCTCTTTTCGGCATTCCTGGCTTCAAGAGTGAGGTAGCTGGCACCACCGTGTGCCAAGCGGCTGCGTTGGAAGAAGATTGAGCTAAGCTGCCATGCCAATTTACAGACTGACTGGGCCCTTCGCTGTCACCACTTCCAACAGAAAGGGCACAGCTCACTACAATTATCAACACCCTAGTGCAAAGAATCTGTGCTCCTGCAGCACTCAGGTGTTTTGACAGCAACAACCCATGACATTCAACTCTGTCCAGTTTGAGCGCGTGCACGGCGCGATTTACTGCCTTTTCTTGTACAAACCCACAACATCTCCCCACCCCACAACACCTCCGGCTCAAAACAGTAGCCACCACCAAAACAGGCGATGGCACGGTTTTTCAATGCTATTGGTGTGACCCATGCACCTTGTGAGAAAGAAAGAGAAGCGATGAGGTAGCCCTCCCAGAGGCTCGAGGCATGGAGCATGGCACCTACTGCCAGGTGTTTGGCAGCAGAACCACAGGCTGCGGGCAGTGATGTGCCACATAGTTCTCCACCGAGTTGAACAGCATCTCTGCCAGGCCGCTGTGCTTGCGGGTGCCACACACCACCGCCTTTGCGCGCAGCCGAGATGCCACCTCGCACACACTCTGCCCAATGGTCGTGACGGGGTCCTGCGCGGGCAAGGGGTGTCGACTGTCAGCACAGGCCATGATGGTGACAGAGGAACACCTATGCAGCCCGTCACAGTGTTCCCTGTGCTGCGTTGCAGCACAGATGACATGTATTGATACATGGACATCCCCTACGCTAGGAATGAAATCCTCAATGCCTGCAAACAACCCTGAGTGTGCTGCACTTGGTTGCATCAGACCCTCCAGCTGGCAGCCCTGCACCCTTTTAGCCAACCGGACTGCTTCCGCAAGGCACTTGAACTTGAGAACCAGCCTGAAAAGCAACAACAGAACAGCGGCTATATACGCACCCACCTGCGTGGTCTCTGTGAGCAGGTCAAAGGTGTGCGGCACATCCGCCTCCTCCATCATGGCCTTGAAACGAGATGCCTGCAAGTGCAGCAACCGAGGTGCAGCATCAGGGAACCGAAGCTGCAGGTCAAGCACATTCCAAAAGCATGCACTCGCACTGAACTGCAGGCAGGGTTCAAACGACGCCTCCTGCTGGTGTTTCGACATGTCACATCTGTGTGTACACCCAACACCTGTGCAAAGGCAACCTTGGTTAACACGGCAAAGAATGCACAATCTACCGGTATCAGCGTGTCCCCCTGCTACCCGGGTCCATGCTGTGGCCACAGGCCCTTTTGGGGTAAGATTTGATGACAATCAACTCAGCCGCTGCCCCCTCACCTGCGTCTCCTTCCAGGCCGCCTCCTCCCTCTCCATCTGCTCCTGGGGCAGGGAGGTGCCCAGCACCGACGTGCCCTCAAAGGGAGGCATCTCCGTTGTCAGCGGCAGGCATGGGATGACGTGCACAAAGTGCAGGTTGTCGCCTGTACATGTGGCACAGCTTGTGGGGTTGTGGGTGGAGGTCAGGGACAGGCCAGGACAACAGGACAAGTGAGTACACAATACAAAGAGTTCTCAAGCACAGAGTGTCCAAGCCCAAAGCCTGAACTCTAAACAGGATGCTGCGTTCACCCTCCTTCACCCTCTGCCCTTGCTAGCCTGTCACATGTGCACAGTATATGCTCTCCTCACCACGCGTGTACAGGTGCTGCAGCGTCCAACGGCACACCTCGTCGCTCTGCTCAGAGTCGTCGATGGCCAAGACAATGGTGCGGCTCAGACCGCCCCCAGCCTCGCCACCCACTCCAAAACCGCTGCCTGAGAGCGCCTGCCCAGCACCGAAACCGCAACCGGCCGCGGCAGGTGCCGGCGGCACGTGCAGCACCACCACGGGGCGCTTGGAGTGGTGGGTGACATAGTTGGCAACGCTGCCCCTGAACAGCTCAGGCAGCCCACCATGCGACTTGGAGGCCAGCACAGTGGCGGTTGCGTCCAGGTCAGCTGCCCACGTGCACAGCACTGAGCCGATGCGGCCAGTCTTGCCTGACGCGGCAAGGGGCTCGTGGACGGCGTGGACCGCATATGGCACCTGTCCGTTCAGGAGATGAACAAGCAAGCATTCAAGTCAGAACGAACATTGCTCTTAATACTGCAAGCCTGTGATCTATGTGCACCCGCCCCCCCGATGGGCCACCCAAGCATCCCACCACCGCAGCCAGATGAAAACTATCACCACTCTTGCAGCATTGACCAAGGCCCCCTTCTGGCGAACCATCACACAAGCATCCCATGGCATTCCACTGCACCTTCACCTGCCCGTTGACCGACAGTTGACCAGGTATGCCCTGAATGCCCATAAACTGCCTGTATCTGTTGAATTCAACAGGCCTGCAGCACAGCTGAACAACATCGCCGCCTTGCGCTGCCCCACACCTGTGCCTGTTGCAGCCTGGCTCCCAGCAGCTGCTGCATCTCCAACTCGCACTGCAGCAGCTGCATGTCCTGCTCGATGTACTCAGTGCCGCCCTCATGGCCAGCCGGGGGGTGCTCCTCGCCAAATAGTGGCATCTCCTCGCTGTAAACGCTGGGTTGCTCCTGCTGCTTGCCAGGCGGAAGGCAGTGCAGCAGGTGCACCTTGCACTCGTGTCCTGCGGCCAACAACAGCCAAAGCAGCACTCAAGATGGCGCGTTCAGCACCTGTGCACGCAAGGCGAGCCACGTTCACAGAATGGAAACACTGACAGGGCAACCAACTTCCACCACGATAGATTCACCATCAGGTGAACATTTCAACGGCAAACGGGCGCTCCATTTGCTCAAAGCAGTAACCATACTGGGACCCTGCCAGCAGGCGCACCTGGGTGGATGAGGGCTGACAGAACCCAGCTGACGCAGGCGTTGGCGCTCTGCCCGCACCATGTACAGCGCATAAGCACACAGAACGTCAGCAATGCTTCTTGAACAACCCCGCTGCCAGCAGCATCAGAAGGAAGGCCAAACAATTAAGCGTTCGGCGCTATGCTGTGGCATGCCACCAAGGGATACAAGGGACCACAACCTAGACCCACACGGCTCACCAGCGGGTCGTTGCAGGCGATCAGAACGTTGCCACCTGCGACCCGGCGCTCAGGGGCGACGGCGGTGGTGTAGGTGGTGGCTGCAAACTGCGACTCGGGACCTTCGGCAGCAGCGACCAGCTGAGGAACCCTACGCCTTCCGGAAGCCATGTTGGCCAGCGTGCGCCTGGGCTGCTGCCTGCTGAACAGCGGCGGCGTGCACAGCGGCCTGGCAGCAGTTGCGCGTGTGCTGACGGCCAG
The DNA here is from genome assembly GCA_039880955.1 of Chlamydomonas urium. Taxonomy (NCBI): domain Eukaryota; kingdom Viridiplantae; phylum Chlorophyta; class Chlorophyceae; order Chlamydomonadales; family Chlamydomonadaceae; genus Chlamydomonas; species Chlamydomonas urium. The sequence goes on from JAWZTI010000887.1 coordinate 7,024, forward strand.
AGGTGATCGGTGCAGCGAATCCGGGCCGTGCTGACACAGCGAAATGTGGCTGCGTACCGAGAGCATTGCAAGTAGACGACTGGTAAAGGTGCGAGAAGAATCCGAATTACAGGCGTGCAGCAAGTGAATGGCTTGTTATCAAGCCCTCGCAACGCGCGGGGACAGTTTGATGGCGGAGCCCCATGCCCACACTTCTGCAGTCAAACGCCCACCAGGTCACTGTGCGACTCACACAAACAGTCAAGACAGATCCGAACACAGCCACCACAAGCAGGCCCTCAGTGCCTGCCCCGCCCACGCCCGCCCCTGCCCCCACGGCCTCCGCGGCCTCCCCGCCCTCGCCCACCCCTGCCGCCGCCACGCCCGCGCCCGCCCTTGTTGTTGTCTTTGGCCTTCATGGCTGCCTTCACCTGGACATAATGAACAACGCAGGGACGCACACGTCGGGCAAGTTTGGGCATGTGCCATTCCGGCGGCCCATAAGGGAACTGCCCATCAGAGCCGCTCGTAGCTAGGATTGAGGGTGGCATGGCAAGCGCAGCCCCCGTGGCTAGTGCGGCTGATGTCATTTGCACCCTGCAACGGCACGCTGCTCGCACTGCTCCCCTTTCCCTTGCGAGGCCCGTGGCTTACCCTGTCGTAGTACTTCTCCTCCTCCTCGCCCTCCACCTTGCGCCATGTCGTCTTGGTGCCAGCCATGGTCTGCTGGTCCTCTGCCTTGGCCAGGAACTCCTCAAGCGCCTTGGAAGCAATGTCAGCGCTGGCAAAGCGCAGGATGCCTGTGCTGCGGTCCTGCACAAAAAAGCCGATGCAGTGAGACAATACGGCAGTGAGTTTGACCTTGAAGGCTTGAGCACAGCAACAAGACCGCCACGGCATGGTGCACACGCCTTGCTTCCCATATTCGACCTGAGTTCAGGCAAGAACACCCGCTGAACTAAGCATATCAATAAGCGGAGGAAAAGAAACTAACCAATATTCCCCTAGTAACGGCGAGTAAAAACCGGGATCAGCCCAACTTGAAAATCTCTTCGGAGCATTGCAGTCTAAAGAAGCGTCCTCTGTAGCGGCACTCCGGAACTTTCACATAGTTGCAACAAACCCCTGACTTCCTGCCAAGTAATGACTCTGCCCCGCTGCCTCCCGCCCATCCCTGGCCACACACCTCATTGAGCTCCAGGAAGCGAACCTTGGTCTTGCCGCCCAGGGTCTCAGTGACTGAGCGCTCAGAGATGGACTCTGGCAGCGCTGCCTCCATGGTGAAGTGTACCAGGCAGCCTGGGGAGCACGGCGCACAGGCGAACATCAGGAATCAGTTTGAGCCAGCAAGGCATCAAGCTGCTTCCTGAACCAGCACCTGGGCACACGGAAATGCTGCGGCTAAAATCCCTTGCCCAGGCGTACGCTCTCGCCCCTTGGCCCTCATGCCAAGCACGTTCAATACCCAATCCATGAACCCCTGGCCATCATGCCTGCTGCTCACCTGGCTCATATACAAACTTCCGCTCCTCCTCCTGCGCCGCTTCCTGCTCATCGCCGTCGTCTTCTGCGGCCTCGCTCTTGCCCTTCTTGGCCGCCCTCTCATCACCCTCGTCCGCCGCGCGCTTCTTGCCCTTGGCCCGTTCAGGCACATCAGGCGCATCCTCATCAGAGTCCGCGCCTTCCTTGCCTGCCTCCTTCCTCTCCTTGGTCTTGCGCTCGAAGTAAGCAGCCTTCTTCTCAAGCTTCAGCTCAGCGCCCTCGTACTCGAGCGTCATGCCAAGAACCTGGACCGCCAACAACAACAGAGAGCCAGGCGGATGACGGGTGAGGACCTCAAGCCACCATCACAACATGTCGCCTGCGCCCTGCCACCCCACACGTGCCACACAACCCAACACAGAATGCAGCAAGCCGCCTGTCTGGATCTGTCGTACCCTGTTTGCATAAGCGTTCACCGCAGCAAGCTCCTCTCCACTGCCCTCGATGCCAGATTTCTGATCTCCCCAACACACCTTGTTGGCGGTCTCCTCATCTGCAAACTCCACAAACACCGAGCCCTTGAATGCCTTGTTCTTGAGATGCCTGCGCATGCGCACGCAGTTGACTGCCCCATGCTGCCTGAAGTACGTCTGCAGCTGGTCCACAGTGGCGGTGCAGGGGAAGGGTCCAGCGTACAGGCTGCGGGCATCAATCTCAGCGGAGATGACCTTCTCGTCCCTCAGCTCCTGAACAGATGCAGATCACAGCCGAACAGCAGGAGAACAACGGTCAGACGGGTTTTCGACGAGTCTGCAAATTAACTCCTTCACAGCGCTGTGTATGCAGCCCGATGGCGGACGCGGGCGAACACACTCTGCCACCGACTACTGCTGATTCAGATGCTATAGATTAGATCAAGCAAGCACACCCAATGATGCAGCAAACCCTTCTTGCAGCATCTGCAGGCACTCACACCCTTGCGCCTGATCTTCTTGCCAGCCTCGTCCAACTCAACGAGGGAAGAGCCCTTGAGCACCTCCGCTGCAGCAGCCACCACGTCAGCTGGCACCGTCGCTGGGGTCGTCTCCTTGGGCAGCTGCACAGCACAGCAGCAGCGGCTTGAGCCCAGCCCTACGACATGGGCAACTGCACAGACTTTCTGTGCTATCTGCAATGCGGCCCATGCAAGTGTTTGCTTGCCTTCAGCACTTCGCGCATGCGCGCAAACGCGCACACAATGGCCAGCTCCACATCTGCAGACGCATAGCATATCATGCACGCGTGAGTAGAGCACGGAAAGGCGGCCATGCAAGCAGCCAGGCGGCTGCTGCCACGCAGCGCGCTGATGTGCGAAGAAACCCACAGCGCCCAGGATCGGCGGCGATTTTCTCCTTGAGGAAGCGGTCCTTTGGTAGGTTGCTATCGCTGAAATAGAATTCAACCTGCGCATACAAGGCATCGAGCTGTCGGTGCATAGGCCGCCATTTCGGGGTTGTTGTTGCTGCCCGTGCGTCCTGCAACCCACCTGCTTCAGCACCCCAGACTTCTGTGCATCGTCAAGCTGCGCCATCGTGTTGAGATTTGCTGTCGCCCAGGCGGCGCTGCTGAAATCAGGCCCTGCCACACTGCAAGTTATGTGCTTTGAGCCGCCTTTTTGCTGAAGTCACCTGTGTATGCTGTTCGTTCAGAATTGTGGCAACAGCAACTCTAAAGCGTGCTGGGCATCTGCCACCTGCAACCCGTGTGACACTGTGGCCACCATTCAGTCTGTGTTGAACATGAATCTGTGTTGCAATGGTCATTGATTTGCCTGATGCTGGAATCAGGGTGCACTTGATGACAAGAAACCCAACAATATCCCACACCCTGCGGCTGTTTCGCTCGAAGTGAACGTCGGACCCAGCCACGCGCCCAGGGATGCTCGTGATACGTTGAGGCAACACGAATCACTGCACACCTATGGAAGAAGCGCGCCAGTAGTACCAGAGTGGCAGGGGGGCGCGCATTACTGAGGAACCATGTCGTCTGCAGCTCCACAGCTACCGCCTATAGATGCGGCTCGCGTGCTGCATCAGGTGCGTACCAACGCACCAAATGTAACACTAGCATGTGCATGGGCTCCTGCATGCAAGCGACCCAGGGAAACCTAACAGCATACACTACACATGCAGGCGCTCACGGAGCTGGACAACATTAAGCGCCAAATAAAGCAGCCCTTCATGGCCAAGTCAACAGTGGAGGCCTCCATAGCAAGGCTGGAGGATGGGCTCAAGGCGCGCACGCAGGTCAGGCACGTCGGTGTAACACGCATGGCAGCATAGCAAAGGGTTGTCCAGACTATCAGGCCTGATGACGATTAAAACCGGCTGGGAACCTGTCATAAGTTATAACGGGCGATGCGTTGCCAGTGGTGTGTTGCCAATTCACCGACACACCTGGTATGAGACAAGTGACTCGTCTTATTCTGGGTAGGTCGGTGCAATCCGCTTGTGACAAGCGCCGTCTTGCACAGGTGACGATCCCATCGCGGCCTGCCACGTACGGATGTGCCCCTCAACTTCATTTTGCCTGCAGAACCTGGTTGCTGCCTCCCTGATGGAGACGGCCGCTCAGATGCGGCATCAGTCACCCCCCGCGTCAGCAGCCTCCCTGACCTTCAAGCCCAGAGTGCGACAGCTGCCCCCGGTCCAGCCCAGCGCAGCTGAGAGGGTGGCACAGTACAAGTCAGATTTCCTGAACAAACCGCAGACAGATGCGGCGCGCCATTACCTGCAGGTGCGCTTAGCTGTTGTTGTTGGCAATAAGTGAGTGAGTGAGGGGGGCTGGGGAGTGCTGGTAGCTGTGCAGACACACTGGCCTAGCAGCTTGTGAGCTTCGGCATAATGCAGTCGTCATTTGCGCTGGAGTTTGGTTACTGTATGCACTCAACAAGTAGGTTGTTTCAGCAGGCTCAGGGTGCATTGCGGAAACGTGTCCCTGCTGCAAGGTGTCGGTCTGATCCCATCCGCTGCCCCAATGCCCCCCCACACTCAGGACCGCTTTGGCATTGATGGTCCGTCCCACCTGAGCTCGCCTGATCGATCGCAGCAGCAGGGCTATGGCGTGGGTGCAATGGCGCGCGGCACCACAGCCCCACCGGCACTCATCCTCCCCCGCTCGCTGCGCAACGACCCCTACGCCGTCATGCCCCCGCAGCTGACTGACGCTGAGCTGTCTAAGGGGCTTATGCACCTAGTCAACCGAGGGCTGCTGCACTCGAAGGCAGACCTGACTCCTGCGCTTGTGGGTGGCCATGGCCCAATCAAGGCCTCCTCCATCCCACTGCGCGAATTCCACGAGCAGTTTGTGCGGGCCCCTGCAACCACCGCCTTGGAGGACAGCCTCCTGGCGGCTTCCAGCGCCCCCTTCAAGCTGGACCTGCTCACGCCCGTGGTCGGCCCGCAGACGCATGCGCACACACAATCGCACATGCGCACTGTCATGGTCGGCGGGCCCGTGGCAGGCGAGGCGGCGCAGGACGCAATGCAGCCGAGAAGCGACGGGGGACATGCCGGCCCTTCGCATGCACCACCCCTTCAGGACCCCCGTGGCTTCGACTCTCTGATGGACACCTTCAGCCTGCACGAGTTCATGATCCGCCTGGGCCGCGCCATCACCAACACGCCCGAGTTTGAGTCGTACCGCCGCACCTATGAGCACCTGTGGGACGTCATTGCTCTGCTTATCAACCAGCTGGAGGGGCTGCTGTCGCGCTACGCCGTGCCCCTGGCCGTTGTCGACGGCAAGTCGCTGGCTGACCTGGCGCAGGGCGTGGTGCAGTCGGAGCAGCAGCCTCAGGTGCAGGACCTGCTGCTGTGCCTGCAGAACATCCAGGAGGTGGGCGCAGTGCTGAGGCAGCCGGGCAGGCGATTCAAGGGACCAGGCGGCCACAACAACGCCGCCACCACCATCCAGGCGGCATGGCGCGGGCTGCTGGCTCGACGTAGGTACAGCAAGGCGGGTGTCGCGGCGGCGACGATCCAGGGTGCATGGCGCACACACCGCCTGCGCACGCAGCTGGCGGAGCGCCTGATGCAGGCGCGGCGCGAGCGCAACGACCAGTTTGCTCACCTGCAGCTGCGCCTGTACCAGCAGTGGGAGCTGGTGCAGCGGAACGCGCACGTCGTGCTGCACATCCCCAACATGTACTGCCGGCAGCCGATGTCGGGGTTGCAGATGGACGCGATGAGGGTGGCGGAGAGTGCGCAGTTGGCGCGGCTGTGCGACCTGTCCGACCCTCTGGTGGAGGTGCTGCTGCTCATGCCGGGGCCGCCAAACACCGACGTGCTGTCCTACTGGGACAAGATTTTGCAGGTGCGCGACAATGCAGGCAGTGGGGATGGGGTGGCGCTTGTAGGTGACCGCCTGCTCACATAAATGCTGTTCTCTGCGAGCACCTGCTCACAAGTTATGCTCACCTATCCCCACCACAGGTCGGCAGCGTGGATCACCCCGGCTCCCGATACCGAGTCATCTGGCCCGAGAACCACGCCCGCCTGCCACTTCACATGAGCACCACCGCCAAGATCCTGTCCAGCCCTGCCACCATGAAGCGCCTCCGCAGCGCTGTGGCAGGGCGCCTAGCGTACGTCCTCCCCGGCATCGTCGGGGACGAGGAGGTGGACCTGTGCGTGCAGGTCAACGTCCCCCTCATGGGCGCCCCTCCCAGCGTGGCTCAGGCCATGTCCACCAAGTCGGGGGCAAGAGCTCTGCTGAGCGATGCAGGAGTGATTGTGCCCCAGGGCCTGACGTTGCTGCCAAGGCACCTGGCGGGCACGCAGCAGCAGAGTCAAGGGCGGCAGGGGGCACAGGGGCAGGCAGGGCCGACAGCCCTCAGAGCCAACACAGAGTTCAGCATCGGACCAGACGGAGAAGTCAACGTATATGAAGTGAGTTGGGGGTAGCCTACATCGCGCGGAGCTGTGGGCGTCTGTAGAAACCTGAAGGCGCAGGGTGTAGGCCTGAGCCACAGTCCTGCTGTGGCGAAATGCACTGCCCTGATGACTTGGGTCAAAGCAGCCATGCACACAGCCCACAAGCTTCCGGTACACTGCCTAACCTGCCCGCCTTCCCCCCGCCACGCGAATCCTCACAGCCCAAAGCCATCCCCACAGTCTCCCGCCAGACCCAGTATGAGCAGGATGAGGCGCAGATACTGTCAGTGGTTGCTGAGGCCATGGTGCGCAGCCCCCTGATCAGCAAGTGGCTGCTCAAGGTGGACAATGAAGTCATGGGCTGCGGCCACGCGCTACTGAGAGTGGCCAACATCAAGGGGGCACCCGTGGTGCTGGAGAGGTGGGTGCTTTGGGGGGCATGCTATGCTGCTTCTGGATCATGTCGCGCAGCAATCACCTCGTTGCTTTGTGATCCTGCTAAAGTGGATGCCAAGATAAAGCAGAGCAAGGATGCCTGCGCTGCCATAACGTTCCCCCCCGTCTACCTCTCTACGCCTTGTAGGGTGGTTGCAGAGCACAGCCAGGAGATGTTGCAGCAAGGCCAACCAGAGGTTGCTTCCAGCTCCGCCTACCAGCACACCGGTGCCTTGTCCGAGCCTCAGAAGGTAGCTGCCCACCGTCTAAACGACCTGCTCCTCAAGCAGCTGCCGCGAGCTCTCAGCATCGCGAGTCGAGAAGTGTACCCAACGTACCGTGACTTCCTATCAGCCCTGGCGGCGCGTGGAGGCGTGGTAGAGGCATGTCCGGACCAGGTGGTAGGGTCGCCTTGCGCCAACCTGTTTGTCACGCCCACCGGCGAGACGATGCTGCTCTCCACGCATGAGCGCATCTTTGTCGCGCCGTACCGCGCAGTGGGCACAACCTTCCCACAGCTGTCAGTGCCTCATCGGGCGCTGGCGGGCGCCGTGCTGAGCATAGGTAAGAGCAGGACACGTTATCGCGGGCACACACAAGCCAAGCTTCTACGACGTGTGGTCTGTTTATCTGGTCTCTTGCCTGAAGCCACAGCCGCCAGCTGCCACTCTGCCGCCACCTACAACAAACTAAGCTCCGCATGCCACAACACCCATGCTCTCTGCTGTGCAGGCAACGCTTGCTACCGCGCGGGCCTCATTGGCCACGTGTGCGTCGATTTCGTGACTCTGCGTGAGCTGTCGGGTCCCCTGCGGCTGTGGGCGGTCGGTCTGAGCCCCACTGTCACCGCCTCCCTCATCTCCTTCCAGCTCTTTGACTTCTTGGCAGCGGGGCGGTGGGACCCACAGACCGGGAAGTACTTTGTGGACATGGACTTTGACGAGGCAAGCAGTGCTGCTGGGCCAGGAGCTGGTGACAGGGGCGACTGGGATGGGGTGCCGGACCTTGCTGCTGGTGTCAGTGGGCTGAGCGAGCTGGTACAGCAGCAGCGACATGCTGCACAGGGCCAGGGGCAGGCGTCAGGCAGTCCGTTCGGCTGCGGCGACCCACGGCGGTCGGGCAATGGCCATAGCAGCAGCGGCGGCAGCAGTCCAGTGCACGCAAGTGCAGTGCCTTCATCATCGGAACCACACTATGACCCTCACGCCGCACACAAGGCACACCAGCGCATGCATGCGGCTGCAACCCCAACGCAGCAGCGCTTCTTCTTCTGCCTAGATGCGGTCATGCATGCAGGTGTGGCAGCAGCGCCCTGTTCCAAGTTCTTCCAGCGCTGCTACCAAGAAGGCCTGCACTTTGATGTGGACCTGCGCACCGGTATTGTGCTCAACCTCAGTGATTCATACGTTGCCGGTGAGGCCAGGCCGTCCAGGCGTGCTGGGGAAGGGGAACACAATGCAACTGCGCAAAGCAGGGGTGTACCTTGCGGGGAGGCAGGCAACGTACCTGCAGATCAGACGTCCAAACGAGCACCTCTCTTGCTTGTCGATGGCATCATATCCTGCTCCCGCCTCCCATGCGCAGGTGTCATTGGTATCATCACCGTTGGCATGACCCCGACTGACATCTATGAGGACATGATGCGCATGCTCGCGTTCATCGCGATGCGCCAGCATGAGGCAGCGGAGGCGGCGGTAGGCAACCCTGCTGCGCAGCGGCAGGCAGGCGGCGCCATCCCCCTGAGTTCAGGTGGCGAACTCACCTTGTTCAAGGATGTGCAGGCGCTTGTGAGGTACATGTCGGAGAAGAGCATTGAGGTGGCACTGGCCATGGCGCAGCGGCAACAGCAGCAGCGCTCGATGACAACAGAATAGCATTGTGATGCGAGAGTGGCGCATTAGCCTGTGTTGCTGGCTGCCAACGGAATGACTACAATGGCAGGGCACATCATTTATGCAAGCAGCGTGGCTGAGCACTGGAATGTCCTTGAAGCTCGTCAGGACAACCCTTGTGATCTGCTCATCCTGCTTACATTTGCACAAAGCATCCTTGTGGCACCCTACAGAGTGTAACGAGGCCCAATCACTTGCAAGCACTTTTACAGCAAACCCCAGGTGGCACGTTGTGTTTGTTGCAAAGCGAGTCGAATCTTGGGTTGCGCCTATGCACGCTTGCCAAATCAATATATAATAACCATCACATGCACAGCCAATGATCAAGTGCGGTATGCCAGTATGATTTCTGGTCGACATTCTGGTCGACATTCCTGCCCAGTCAATCGAAGTGGTCTGCTGAAGCGACAAGGCGCGAGGTGCGCCGCTCCTGCGCCAGGCCTGCGAAAGGCACGTAGCTTGCAATGCGCTGCTCAGGCTTCCAGTGCAACATGTCCCTGCCCTTGCCCGGGCCCACTGCCTGGGGCACAGGGCAGTGCCGTTTGCTGAAGTGCCGCGTGTCGTCAAGGGACTTGGACAGTACCATCATCTCGATTGCTTGCAGTGGCTTGTAGGTCATGTGCGCATACAGGTTGTCGTTGCGATGCAGCGTTGTGGGGCCGCTTGGTTCTTGCACCTGCTTCTTTCCTCGCCTTCCAAACTCATCCGCAACTAAACCAGCAGCACAGGAAGGTGAGGACCAGAGCAATCTGAGCAGCGCGTTGAAGACTTGAAATGTTCTGAGTCCCAATCAATGCTTGCACCAGCCAATGTCAACGGTGTACCTTGCAGCATTACAAAAGTCTAGTATCCTCGTGGTGATACACGCCTTGCAGCCCATCTCACCTGGGGATGTGTCACCTTGCAGTGCCAGCTTTGCCAGCTCGCCCTGTCCTGTCGCCAGCAGCCTGCAACTGGGCTGGGGCATGTCAGCATTGACGTCTGCTGGCCGCTTGAATGTTGCCCCATGCATGTTGTCTTCACCAATGGGGTTGGGTACGTGCAGCTTTCCGACGCCGAAGCTGACCAGTGGGTGTCCAATCCAGCCATCTGCCAATGGGTCTTGCCCCTTGTGCAGCATGAGTTGCTGCGTCTCCTCGCTCTCCCGCAGGATGGCATAGTTGTAGATGTCTGTCAAATCACGCCTGCCACGCCGCTGTTCCGGCCCTAAGGGCTTTGCCTTGCCCGAGCCCGGATGCATCAAGGGGTTGCCAATCCATGCGTCCTCATGCGCCGATCCTGCGCGCCGAAGCAGCGACATGGAACACTGGTGAGAAGGCCTGCATCATGCTGGGAAAGCGCTGTCTCATTGCTGCTGCCAAATGTAGCATCGTTATTCTACCTGAGTTGCTTGTTGTCATCGACAAGAACGAATTGGGCTTGTCCCTGGTGCTAGGCAACCGACCCTTGCCCTTGGTGGGGTCGATAAGGCCATTGCCAAGCCAGCTGTCTGGATGACCAACCTGCAGGGGCACATACTGAGCGTCACTATGTGCATTTACAGGACAATCCGACTTGTACCCCAGCTTCCTTTTTCGGACATACAAGGCACTCCTCGCTTGCAGCTTGCACAACGCTCACCTCGGTGTACTGCAGTGTGCCGAACAGGTCTGCTCTACCGTCCTTGGCAATGAGGGCAGGTGGCACAGCCTTGCCTCTGTGACCTTCCATGCCGCGTGGGTGGGGGATGCCTGCGTAACCCTCCTCCTTGAGCAGCGTCACATCCCCCCAGCCATGGCGACTCCATTTGTCGGATTGCATCTCTGGGTTCGACCTGGTTGTCTCTGCATTCATGCAGTGTGCAGCAATATGACGGACGAAGATCAAGCTTTGGTCCACAGGCAAAGTGCCTCCATGCAGTGACAGTGGCTATGAGCTCACCGCGGCCATCCATGAAATCATTTTGAGAAAACAGAGGGTGCCTGGTAGCGGCGAATGGCACCAGCATCGTTCTCGCAAACCTGCACGAGCGGACCAGAGCTGTAGAGCAAGAGTTGCACGCGTACAATTGCTGCCACTGTGTTCGGGTCGCACCTGGCCGGCACATCATCCTTCGACCGCAAGGTAGCATGGCTCCTGGAGCCTCGTGCTTCACGATATGTATTCAAGTCCTCAGCCCATGAGCGTGGTGCCTTCGCCGTGGCTTGCAGCTGTGACGTCTCCATGGGGTGCACTGCTATAAGCAGCACCAGCAGTACTGGTTGCTGCGATTGTTATTGCTGTTGGAGCACGCGCTCAAACCGAGTTTGATGTGCGCTCAGCATGGATAGCTGTGGACCGCACCGACAAGCTTTGCAACACCACCCCACACCAACTCGACGCGAAACAATCGCAAGCGTGTTCTCGAACTCACACTCCTTTCCTGGTGCGTGTGCGTTCCCAAATTTACGTACTCGGCATTTTGTGGGGTTTAGCTTGATACAGACACCAAAGACATGCGCTGCAGCGCTTGGACTCCATCGGATGCTCGATCCTCACTGGCACATCCGCTTCCGTGAGTGGAACGTCCCGATCTGGGAGCCCATACGCAGCACACCAACGCTGTGGTAAGGTGAATGGCATGTGACAGTGACCCATGTGGCATCTCAGCCACATGAGCCACGACCTTTGCCAGCTGTGACTGCTTAGACTGCTGCTTCGTCAGGGGATGTGTAAGCGTCAAGCCATGCAGGGATCATGATGAGGGCACATCTGTATATCACCGGTGTACAGCAACATGGTCTTATTTACGACATCCAGATGCAACTGACGCTGCTTGGGTCCGACAGGATGCCGATTGTCAGTGTTCAGCTCAGCTCAGCGAGATTACACACGTGGCGCCTCTCCCAACGGGCAGCATGCTGGGCCACTGTGGGTACCGCCCCCAACCAAGCGTGCAAGGAAGGAACGACAAAGCGATGATAGAGAGACATAGGAAACAAAGGACCAAAGGAAACAGGCCTAGGGAGGGAACTGAAAGAAGCACACCAGGAACTAAGAACCTGAGAGGAATTGTTATGTGTTCGCTTGCTTAGTGTGGGATTTCCACACTGTTGTGAGTTATCAGTGCCGGAACCCAGTGTTCGAGGGGTCTTCCTGGCGGCTGCACAGTGTAAACCAAGGCTGTGGCAGTGGCGGAGCAGGGATTCCTCACAACTTGGTAGCGAAGCGCGTTGACGGTTCTGATGGCTCAGGACGGGCAGGACATCGACGGTGTGTTTGGAGGCGGCGCACATAGGGTCGGTGCTGGCGCGGAGGAGGCTGCTGCTGGAGTCATGGACGTACTGCAGCGCATATTGGCGCAGAATGCTGAGAGCCAGGAGCGGCTTTTGCAGACGGTGTTGCTGGCTGTGTCAAAGGACGACACCAGCGGGCTACCATCTGGTCTAAAGGCTTCGGACTACCCTGATCTACGCAGCGACAAGCGCCATGTTCGACCGTGGGCT